>OZ026600.1:30346879-30381879 GCA_964020085.1 Micromussa lordhowensis
CGTTTGCTTTTTTCTTTTTGGCGTTGTGTTTCGTATTCGAATTTAGGAGTGTGCATAAAGTTCCAACCCCCATGGGCTGCACGTCGGATAAAGATATCTGCAGTCATGATAATATACCATTGTGCATAGTGTTAAGTGTATTGTATTATGTATCTGTAAGTGAGTATTGTAAGTAACTTCTAATATGAAATAAATAAATAAAATACAAAAAAATAAATGACGCTGTTAAGTGACTAAGTTTTAAGACTAACTCAATTGTCGTGTTTGAAAAATGGTAGAATATTGATATCGCCAAAAAAAAAAGACACCGGTGAACTTTTAAAAACGCGAGATTCGATCTCCCATTACTCGCGCGTTTCTGTTACTCAGTAGTTTTAGGAGCACATTTCCTACAAATAACCTTTTCTCACAAGAACAGCAAACGTGACCATAATTTGTTGATAACAAGTTAATTGCCGTGGTTTACCATTAGTGCACTTATCCTATGAAGCTGTTATGCTTCTGACTGTCCTTTGTGTAAGGGATTCTGTTTCGTTCAGGATTTTTGTGATAGCGATTGGACAAGAAGGACTTATTCTGCACAAATAGGTACTCTTAATCTTCTTAACGTTTCTATTTACGAAGAATAATGGGGGGAATTTTCTCATGCAACTTGCCGCTCAACAATGTTGGGTTGTTGTGCATACCGTGAAATTCCAAAAGCTAGAAGGAGGGAAGGAGAGGCGGGGGCGGCAGTATGTACTGAAATGCATGCAATGGTGGATTGCATACTGTGGATACAGGTGTCTCAATGAATTGCCTTCAATTGACCGCACAGAAACCTTTTTTCCTCCGATGTCAAATTAGTCAGACGAGGGTTCATGCTGATTTATGATGCATAACACTTTTCGTAGACTTTTTCCACCTTTTTAAGATACAAGCAGCTCTTTAACTAAACACAGGTGATTTTACTATTAAAAAGCGGTTTGCCATAAAGGCACAGTCTCCGTTACACACCAACCTTTTTAGCCATTGTATTTCCTTTGGTCTTCGTGTTACCTGATAGTAGCAATTATTTGTTATAGTATACAGAAAAGCAATGTTTAAAATAGTTGCCGGCAATCATCTGCCGGTAACCGGACCAACGAGGATTTTTACCTTACTTTAAGAGTTGTCTCGAATAACATGAATTAAAACTAGTAATGCTAAAAAGTCGTGTCCTGTTACATGCTGGCTATGTGCATTTACTAAATTAAGGAAGTGCTAGAAAAGTACGGAGCAAGTGATGTTTTAGTCAAACAAAACGGCATGCTTCACAGCATGAAGAGAAACCCGATACAGAATGTTTCCACCTAACCAGCTCCTTTCGCAGTTCTCCTCGAACTGAAGGAAAGAACTATCTGAGCTTAAAGGCATCGCCATTTATTGATGTAGTGACCTTGACAGGAATTGAATTACAGTCAACATAAATGAAGAGCACATGGTGCGGAGCAACTCTTCTTTGAAGTGCTCCATCAACCCCTGGCTAAATTTATTTTGACATCGGCTCATTGTAAACTCTCAGCATCGCGACCAGCGTTTAAATCCAACAAACGTTAAGAAAGTTCTAACAAATTCCCGACTGGAAAATGTGCTTACCATTTGCAATTCCTCACTGCCTCCTTGCCTCTTTCGATAATTTTTTTTGGCTTTCGGTAATTTTTTTGGCTAATGGGCAATCCATTTGTACAAACCTTTGACTAAACAGTTTCTCCGTGTAAATGGTACACAACCGTGAGTGTCATTAGTGCACAGGGGTTGAATTTCGTGTTTCCTAATGTTCGTGGTACCACCTTGTTTTAGGCGCACAATAGGCGCACATTTTGGCTGCTAAAAATTGATCACTTAGCTGATTTTGTAATGTTGGTAAGCTTATCATTCCAATATTTGTTTTCCTTTATATTTCCGCTTCATCATTCGTTGGTGCTCACTTAACTTATTATAGTTCCATTTTTAGATTTGAGAGATTAATCAGAATTTTCATTATTCCCAAAGTTTATTTTTGAAAACAGGAACTTAAGCAGTCGAAACTTTATAAGATCGATAAACTCATCTTTAGGCCATCATTCTCTCGAGCTATTGGTAATACTCAAGAAATCTTAGCTTTTAAAGCGCTCCTATTTCCATATATCTACAACCAAAAAGTATCTTCAATTCTGTTCTTTCCCCAGGTCAGATACTACGCGAAACAAACGTCAAATAATCATTTACAATAATTAAGCCAGTGTGCTTTTTATCTTCCCTCAGGTGAAATGCATAGTCCAGATGACGACTGTAGCCACACAGTAAATTGGGACACACAACAGTGTAAAATTTACTATTCCATGTAAGGCCTTTGTGGGTACTAATAGAGAATTAAGGAAAACGTTAACAGGTCCCATTAACCTCTCGATCCATTACAGCTTCCTTTGGCACAAGTTGATCTAGGTTAATATTATCAGTGGCTTTGAATTAGCCGCACCAACAAGACACAAAAGGAAAAGTCACATTCACCGCAACTTTGCAATTGATAGTCCATTAGAATGTCTTTCATTTGTCAAAACTTCGGAAAAGATACTATAAAAAGGCTTATAAGAAGGAAAATATTATCTAATTCGTCGATAGAAGAAAAGAGGAACTATGCAAGCTAAACTACTCATTCTCTTTGTGCTTGTAGCTGGCTCAATTGTCGCTTCCACGGAAGGCTTTGGAAAGCCAGTTGGTCAAGGACCCATTGGAAAAAAGAGAGAGGTACACTTGTCTTTTGTTTCACAACTACAGTCACCAGTTGTGTTTTTTTTTTTTTTTCGGGAGCTTCCTGAACAAGAATGTTTGCTTAGAGGTACGGCACAATGCCCGCTTCGATTAGCCTACGTTTTAAGCGGGAAGTGTAACTTTTAATTTTGTAATTCAATTCTAATTTAGTTTTTTATTTTTTAAAATAAAAAAAAAATAACTTTAGGTATGTAATAAAACACAGTAAAATAACTAGTAACCAAAGGTTACTAGTTCATGAAGGTGCTTCTTTTGATTTGAATGGTTACAATCAAACCCTGACTAGTTTCACTAGGACTTCCCATTTGAATTCTGTTATCATTTTAGTTTGAGGAGATCCAACGAAATGTATGCCGAGCAGCAAAGCAGATTCAATGTGATGATTTGGAAGACAAAGGAATGAAAGAGACGACAGGCTACAATCGTTAACTACATATTAAAATCCAGAAAACTAACAAGAAACAAAGGGCTTAAGCAATAAATGTAAAAAGATGGTGAAGTAATGTTTTAACTGGACTTGATACTGTGGAATTGAATCTGTCTCAAATTAAATGATGTTGGAAAATAAACGGATTAAGGACTCGTGAAAATTTAAACGTCTTTTTCTTTGTCACTTATACACCGCACATTACTTACACCACATACAACTGTAGTCTGGCTAGATCTAGATCGAAACTTACTTTGATGTCACTAAGTGTATTGTTACTCGTGTAGATAGGACTCTAGCTAGATCATTGCAGGTAACACACAGCGTTTTGCCTGGTTTCCACAATAATTGCACCTTTAACCCGGCCCTTCCTCCTTCGCCCTCCAGATATTGCAGTGCCTTACCCCGTGAAGAACATACACAATAAACTGGTTGAATCTGGAGGCCAAGCACTAAAAGGGCGTTAAGTCATTGCGTCTCTCGAGCCAGATACTAAGCAATTTACTAAGGTTGTGACTCATTGCTTTGAAAGCTTACTCCGGACCTTTGCAACAAGGGGTAAAAATAAGAATCGAGGCTTGTTGCGGTGATATCAGTCACTTGGATAAATTTGACAGACCATATTACAGATTTCTCGCACAAATGTCAGTCAGTACGAAGCTGCCTGTTTCGCTCTAGAAGAACTTTTTAAGTTTTTTGCCGTAGCGCTCAAAGCATACCTGAGAGAGATGATACAGAGTTCAATTATTTAACAAACTGAAAATTACATGAATACTGTTTTGCACAACCTAGGCCAGAATGATTGCGGGGCCCTTTAAAAAATAGTAAAAATAATAAAAATAACATCGTCTCTGGAAAGCAACGTTTACTCCGCTTCGGAAACTTAGCCTTTATATTGGACGCATCTTGTTTTCATTAGTTTACTTAGAGCCTTCTTTGAAAAGTGTGCAGCATTTATGATACTTGAACATTCGATCCAGCAAATCTTTCAATATCCAAATTTTAAATTTTGCGTTTCATGTGCCCTGGTGATGGGGTGACTGTCCTACCTTTCACAAATAGACTCGGCGGATCATCATCGGTTTTTGGGCACACAAGCTCGATTACAAGTTAAACAAAACGAAATGCAATTCAAGTACGATACACTCGGCTAGGTTACATTATGCAGGGTGTTTAAAATTAAATCATCGTCATTAGAATAACCCTAGTGTACATTTTAGGGCATTGAACAACAAAGCATATGATAGGACCTGATTGAAGGAGATGATTTTAGATGCCATCGTCTTTATTCAAAATTGTAGAATATCACTTATCCTACCGTAACTTTAAGAATTTTCAATCGAGCATGACGATGAAACTTAGCTGGTATGTAGTGACAAAAGTGGGTTTAAAAATATTTCTTTAGAGGTACGCAACACGAGGTGATAACGTCACACTTGCAAGATAATTGAGTCATTTTATCCAAACGGTCGGCATTTTGAATCTCTTGCCATTGTTAGATAACTATTGTCAGAAAACCTCAAAAATGGCTCAAAGCTAATAGAAATCAATAACCTGATACCGAAGACTTTAAGAATGTAAAAAACGTCACGAAACTTGTTATATCAAATTTTTTGCATAAAAATTTCCAATGAAGTCGTAAGGTTTGATACCTTTTACTGAATTAATATGGAAAATGGTTAAATTGGACGCAGGCACTCTCGGTCCCCGCCCTGTTTGGTTAGGGTTAAAAATAAACTCCCTGAACCTGACGATTTGAAACACAAAAATGTTCTACAATTATTAGATTAAAATCACATACTCTGGCTCTATTATGATAGAAGATACAACACAACCTCAACAGTAGAGAGCTTTATAATCAGATGCTTAACAAAATTTAGCTCGCAAATGGGTGCCTTTAGTTCATCTGCGGGGCTGGGGAGTATTGGTGGCACAACCTTATAAATCAATTACAAAGGAAAAGGTTAATTATGTAAAGAGCCGTTAACATCGATATTACAAGCTGTTAGGATACAGATTCCTTTATTAACGCTCTGGGTAGATTCACAAGTCTCAGGGAAACCAATCATCCGTTTACAGCCATAATGGTTCCAATTTTCGCGCCGGAGAACAAGAAATGCGTACAGCCATAGATGATTGGAATCATAGAGCCATGTGCGAGTTTCTCCGTCGAAAGACCATCTCCTGGAAATTTAACCCACCGTATGTCTCGTATATGGGTGGCGTGTGGGAACGGGTCATCAGATCAATTCGCAAGATTATAACAGCGTTGAGAGGGCAACAACTGGTGAATGAAGAAATGCTGCGTACCATGATGGCAGACGTGCAAGATCTGGAGCCGTTAACGCCAAGCCATTTGCTTCTTTTCCGAGCAAACTTTAACTTGCCGCCTGGAGTCTTTGCGAAGAAAGACACCTATTGCAAGCGCCGTTGGCGACAGGTGCAATACTTGTCAGATATATTTTGGAAACGCTGCCTCAAGGAATATTTACCAACTCTTCAAGTGAGGCAAAAGTGATGCTATCCTCGCCATTGTTTTGCAATTAACGATTTGGCCGTGGTTATGGATGAAAGTGTTAATCGTCTGGTGACACTCTCACCTGATGGAACATGGCTTCCACGTCTGCTGCGAGAGCTATTCGCTCCTGACGAAATCTTGTTAACAAGCCCACGATATTGTTAGTGAGGTCTGGTCCACTGAGGAGTTTATTGCTTAAAGACATCCCTCTAAACTTCGCAGCGCAATCGAAAACCACTCTCGTCTTTCCAGGTTTGTTGAGGTTAAACGCAGGGTTATGAGGGAGATACCACAGCGGCTTGTCGTCGACGACGAGCTCGTCTTCTGGAACTCTCTTTGCGTGCCCCTTAATCATGTAGTCTCGAATGGTTGCTTTGTATTTCTCAAACAGCTTGGGATCTCACAGGAATTTCTTCTTCAATAACTTTAGTCTTCGTTCTGCCATGACCCGATTGTTAGGAAGTTTAGGTGCTGGCTCCCTCCAGGGGAGAGCCAGTTGGTAATGGCCATCAACCAATTATTACATTAGTCTCATCAATGCTTGGCATAATGATGTCTTGCAAATGAGGCCATCTACCAATGTCTTTGTCTTGGAATGCTGTGGCTCGAGGCCTTTACCTTTTCAACTGTCCACAGCCATTGGATTTCTAACTTGTTTGACCCGTCGACGGCTTCAACTGTTAAGCTTATTTCTTGACCAAACTTTGGACTATCCTACTTCTATTGGGTTGTTAAGTAGAACGTTCTCTGTTCTCCTTCAATTCCCAGCTGCGCTGCCAGGCCTTAAGCACACAAGGAGACATCCGATCCGTTGTCAAGAAGGGCATAGGTCAATAGTTCCTTGTTCGAATCCCGACTACGAACCTTCACTGTCACCACCCTGAGGCACACTTTACCACTTTTGGCTAGCGTAGTGTTCGACTGTCCACCTTGGGTAGGAGGGAGACTAACGGCTTGAGAAGCTCAAGCATCTGGTGAAGTCTGTGGTATCTGGGTGGTCTGAGTGACGCTCTCTCCATCAGCCTGATTAACGTTCGATCCTTGCTGATAGGGAGGATGGAACAGAGTGTGATGCCTTCGCTTACAACCATGAACTTGACATTCACCCTTGGTAAGGCAGCCCCTGTGGCAAAGCTGAGCCTTCCTCATTATCTGAACACGCTCATCAGAGGTCTTTCTTTCAAAGTTCTGACATTTCATTAAGACGTGATTCCCGTTACAGGCTAAGCAAGCAAGGATCTTCGCATTTAAATGGACACTCCCTGAACCACACCTTGAGTGGTTGCCTTGTTTGCCTGAAGCGGTTCCCCCGGGGTTAAGCGTGTTGATACGGGTGGACGATTGGTCACTTGATTTATACAAAACTTGGCTTTGGTTTATTACCACTCCGTTTATTGTCAGGTGTAACATCCATAACGCTTCCAAATACTGGATTATTTGCTGCCCTTGCCTTTACTGCTACGAACGTAGAAATGTCCTTAATGCTTGGTCTCTTACTAGATTGCTGAATAGCGTACGCTACCTCAACGAACTTAGCTCGAAGATGAAATGATAAAAAGAAACGAAACATTTTCACATATTCTTGATTTTCTTTTCAAAAAACAATGGACAAAAAAGCGCGAAAGCAAAACAAAATTGAGGCTGGAAATCATCTTTAATTCTGACTGAGTTTCACGGTTGAAAGAACAACGTTGTGATAGAGCCAGGCACTCTTGCTGTGTTCCTTGCTTAATAACTCATAATCTAAACCACTATAAACTGAAATACGTCGCTTTCAAAATAGGCGCTCAATGAACTCTTCACTCGGAAAGAACTTTCGATCAGCAAGTATTTCTCATTACAAAATTAAAACTCTGTGAAATAGACAGGTGATAGAAGAATGGAAATCATCAACCAGGGATTGTTGTCTTCACGTAAAATTACAAACTGAAACCTGTCAAAGTAGGATGCAGGGTTAGAAAATTAAACTTTGTTTGGAAATCATTCGCCAAATCACAAACAGCCATAGTACAAGTTCTCACTGTTGTCTTGGCAACAGATCTCATCAAAGCAATGGCAGTAATCTCGTTTCATCTTAAAACAATGTTGAATTTCTCAAAATCGAGTTCAAAAACTTGTAAAGATTAGAATAATGCTGACAAAAGTATAAGTGTAAATAAAAGTATAAATTGTTCTTGCAGAGTCATATATTATATATATTTTAGGCATGATTTCAAAGAAAGCCAATTATTAGACTTTGTTTCATTTTCATTCGCAAACGGGCCACGTAGAAATTATTGGCAAAATATGCTCTTCAGGATCAGCGCATAAGAACTGATCGCCCATGCAAGAATTATTTCTGCTGCATTGTAATGAACATTTTAACAAAAGGTTACTATAAAGACCTCAAAGTTGTTGACGAAATGCATACCGACTGGAAATAAAATATACAGAGATCACCATACAACCTTGTAAGCAGTCACAGGAGCCCATTACTAGGAGCGTGCAACTACCCCATATTCCTGTCACGGCGTTTTCACAGACTGATCTATTTTTAGTTTGAATTTACCGCGAATTGAGACCCCCCGCAGCACCTCAGTGACCAATCACAAGCATGGACCTGATTTTTAACTGACGTCATCATTTCACCGGAAGATTGAAAAGAAAAACAAAAGTTTTTTCGTTACCGATGCCCGCTCATGTAGACCGGAACTGACCTATTTCGAGGGAAAAGATGCCTAAAAATAGACCGGTCTGTCAAAATGCCGTGACATAGGCTTAGTATGGGAGTTGCACGCTCCTAGTGATGGGCTCCTGGCAGTCACTATGAACAATTTTTTTACCGAATGTTTTGTAAGAAAGGTAAAGCAGCAATGAAGTTCAATAAATGATTGAAATCTTCTTCCAAATTTGTCAGCGTTGGTTGAATGTTAAACTGCTCCAAGCTTAAACTTCTAAGGGACTCGAAAATTTTTACATTGACTAACAAAACATAGCAAAAAGAAACGGGTAAATTAAAGTGAGAACACAGCTAATTACCCTGTCCAAGCTTGTCGGGAAAAACGCTTCGTGTTAATTTCGTTGTAGAGCCTTTTTCTACAAATGTATGTCTATCATGTTCGTAATCATCGCGGGTATTAACATTTTAAGAAGCTTAATGTAGTATGCACGACAAGTCACTCGAGATTGAGATACAAAAGCAGTTAAATCAGGAACGATTCAGTTGGTTTTCCTCACTTGTTTGTTTAATTAAGACTGCTATGGTAACTGGTATTACCAGAAGTCATAAAAGTAACTCGTATAACTGGAACAAGTCGTAACGTACAAATGTCCGCAATGCGTACCTATTTTAAAAGGAAAGAGTACGTAATTCCATATTACACAAGGTTTATAGCTCGTGGCAATCACCATAAGCAAGAGGTTATCAAGGTAAGAGAGTAACGTGTTTTACAAGTTTTCTAATTTCAAACCACTAAATATGTCATTCAAAAGAGCATGACTAGGGGACTATTATACTGAAAACCGTTCCTCGCTATGAGAAATGTTTCTCAAGTTATGGCAATTTAAAGAAATTTCAGTGCCCCCCCCCCCCCCCCCTCCGAATCATACTGTTCCTTTGAAATCAATCCCCTTGATTTTTTTCCCTCAGTTTTCTTTGAGGAACTCTGAGCATTTGGTAATATGAAGTACTAAAATCGTATCATTTTAGATTTTTTAGTCTTTGCTTCTTAAACAAGTTTTTGTTGTTTGAATAATTGATGGCGTCACTTCTAATGACGTCACAAATACGTTAGAGGAGCTTAGAAGGGCAGGGAAATCATTGATGGGCATTTTTTTGGCATTACATCGGTTCTACTCATACAGGACAGTCAATATGCACCATAAGTGAGATTACTAACAGGAAAACACAACATCAATATTTATCGATTCTGGACTGAGTATTCTCTAAAATTAAGTGTCATGCAGTATCTCCTCTAATTTTTAAAATTTGGACAAACAGTTTTCAGCTTTTAACTACTCTTGTTGTGCTCTTTCTAAACAAGTACAAAAAAAGTTGGAATTTCTGAAACTTTTAATCAAGGTTATGCCATGACGTCATTAACTGTAACGTCATAATTTGATATTTGCTGTCAAATTGTTGTCCAAAAAATGGACATTTGTCCTTTATTCGCTTGCCAAGTCTCTCGACGAAATATTTACTACATTTTAAATTATGCTAAAATAACCCAAATTGGCCACATGTTAATGACCGTTTTTAGGGCCGTTTGGCCCCTGCGTATTCTGCACTGCCAGCTGTCTTTTTGTTCGGCTAGGTTTCATTTGCTGCTTATTCAGTTTTAGGTAGTTTAATAAGCAAATTTCAACGACAAAGGCAACGAGTACAATGTTTTTGTAAGCGTGCGTTTTAATTCTTTGTTCATTTCTTAGCCGTTCTTTACTAAACAACAATGTGAAATAGCCACATTCTGTATTTTCGAGAGAACGTGAACTGCTACGGCCAATTTTTAAAGTTTTTTCGAATTTTGACGCTGTCTAATTCTGTTTGGGATATTTCTGACAGATTTGACATGCTGAAGGAATCTAAATACTAGTGAGATTCGTTGGTTGAATATAAAGTCGTTTTTTAATTGTCTTTTTTTTATCGTTGCTGCTTAAACTGCGTTTTGCTACTTGGGTAGCGAGCATCCGCATGCACTTTCCGCCATGTGTTTGTTCCGTTGCTTAGCTTGTGTTTGGAAGTTTAGCTTTTGTTTGCTTTGCGATCATTTGTCTACTCATTTCTCTGTCGTTCATTCAGTTGTTCTTGTTTTTGCAGCGAACATCTGTGTCTTATTTAAGCTCATGTCAAAGTTTCGAAGGGTATTTCCTGAAGAATCCCTTTGGAAAGGTTCAATAAAGTATGTATGTAAGTATTTTAACATAGTGAGAGCCTAAGCTCAGTTGTTTGTAATCAAAATACCAATGAAGACATTACATCGCGTTGGAGGCTTCCCTTTGCTATGAAACGAAACGAAACAAAACATAAACAGATCCTCCACGGAAACATCCACGCAACGTGCGAGTAGCATACGCTTAAGAACTGGTTACCATGTCTAAAAATAACAGTGTCCCTGTGATCAAAAAAATCACTTCCTTTCTGAAAGTGTGTCTGCTTAACACTTGACTGGCAAAATTCTGCCCTTTCATTTTTATCCAAAGGCCGTTTACTTTGAGCGCAAATTTTGGATTAATTTCACGATCCGCCATCACTCACGTTCCGATTTGTCCTCAGAGGGTTGGATCGGGGAAAAGTGACGTCAAAGGCTCACCAGCTTAAAATTTCATCATGTGAACGCAGCTTATTACTATGCAAAGTGCGAGTTTAAAAGTGTGAAAGCCCAAAACTCCCGTGCTGCATATTAATTCTGCAGCGTACACACGCATTGCATTCTTAAACTAGTGAGCCTTTGACGTCATTTTCTCCTCGATCCAGCTCCCTCAAGAACGTAAATTTAGTAATGGCGGATCATTAAATAGGATAGTTCCAGTTAAAATAAACAGGTGCCTTTTTTAAATCAAGGATTAAAACTTGGGTCACTTAGTGTTTAGTTACCATAGTTTTGAAATCTAAAGGAAAAAAAATAATTTATTTCTTGTCACAGGGGCACTTTAAGAATGATTAGCTTGGGAATAAGGCCTGTGTAGGGGATTCACGCTCTTACCTTGATAATCTCTTGCCATAAGCTATCATTCACTGGGAAGTCCACGGATTTGCTCATAGAAAAGTTTGATTTCTAAATGTATCTTCGAAATCATGGCAGATATTGATACTTGACCAGTATGGAGAAAAGTACACAGTATGAAACTAGTATGTAAAGTAAATAATTCCGAGATAATGGTTAGTTATCACCACTGAACCCTTTGGATATCATTCTGTGATTTCATCATACCTGATTTTCAGTTCATAAACAGTGTAAATAAACATTTTGGCTTTAGTGACATTGAATAACAGGTTGAACTGGGCCGTCACAAATTTGAAAACGACTAGTTTCGACTAGAAGGTATTTTTGGTTGGAAGAAAAACATTTGCTTGGCTCATTAGAACAGGTGTGAAATGACTCACTACATAATAGACCATTAACAATTTTGGCGAAAATATATCTAGTATAAATTAACATAAATATAAATACCGTTCTAAAGCTCACAAAAACTGGGTTTGAGACAGCCTCTTGAAACCTCGCAAAGCTGGAGACTGGGTACTTGAAAACGTGAAAAGGCGGGGTAGTTTTTGAAATACGTTTTAAAAACTTCCATAGGATCTCAGTATCGACACGTAATACTCTACTTCTATGTTCAGTTATAGAAATGGACGACTCGCAAGACCACTAAGATGTGTTTGGGTAAACTTATAGCTGTCAAGATCCAGCAACAAAAGTTATATCATAAAAGGATGTACACAGAATGAGATCTGTATTCGAAATGCTTCGACTGTCAGTCATCTTCTAATTGTGGTCATTCTAAGATCAGCAATTTGACACGCACCTTACCTGGCCAGGGTTACTTAAAAAAAATGGTTGTACAATTATTTTAGTATCAAATTAATACTGCAACAACTGTTCTAATAACGATCGGTAAACTAGCGTAATTTTCGGACTTTCTGAAAAATAGACGAAACATGCATGAGTGATTCTGTAAACATCGTTTCCTTTCGAACTTGAGGACATTGATGAAAAGTAAACTCAATCTCAATCTCAATTTTTGAAGTTTTAATTCAAAACGCTCCCAGCGCTAAAGAAACGCTGACAAAAAGTCAACATCTTGTTAATAATTATTAATTATTAAATTGTAAAACAAATTAGAACAAAGGTATAAAATTTCTATAAAAGGACTGCCATTGTTAAAAGTTATTTATAGCCTTAATTTAGTATAGCTATGTGAAGTATAGGCTAAGTTCACACTAAAATTATTATTGTAAAGAAAGTGTAAAAAGCTTATTAAAAACGCACTTAAGAAAACCTCCTCAAACTTTCTAAGAGATTGATAATGACGTTACGCACTACAACAAAACATACAATAGCAGCAAAATGGTAAACGCGGCTAACAACTGTCTCTGAGTATTTTCTTTGCGTGTGTTCTGTCTTAGGTTAACAAGACTAGAATAAGAGGGTGTCACACTGAAAGGGAGAGCGGGACTTCACTCTCACCTTTCTTCTTCGCAAGTAAAAATCCACTAGCAAGTTTTTTATGTTATTTCAGAATTTTGATGTCTTCATCTGGAGCGGAGTGCAAGTCCCTGGAGCGGAGTACAAGTTCCTGGGGCGCAGTACAAGACCCTGGGGCGGAATGTTAGTCCCTTTGGCGGAGTACAAGTCCCTGGGGCGGAATATTAGACTCTGGGGCGGATTACAAGTCCCTGGGGCGCAGTACAAGACTCTGGGGTGGAGTACAAGTCCCTGGGGTGGAGTACAAGTCCCTGGGGCGGAGTAAAAGTCCCTGGAATGGAGTACAAGTCCCTGGGCGATAACATATATCAATTATGCTTAGCCTTTCATTTGGCTCTCCGTCCGTCTACTTCTATTTTCAGGGAATCGACCCTTTTGCAGAACTCAATTTAAGGGATCATTTATAAATCCCTTGAATTGAGTTCTGCAAAATAGGTTGAGTGGAGTTCTGCAAATCAAGGAATCATTTATATTGATATTACTTAATTGACAGTGACAGTGTTATTACTTAATTGACAAATTCTCTGTTATCGGTGAAATGAGCTCCACACACACCCTCGGTGTGTGAAAATTTCAAAACGATTAAGGCTGCGGTTTGTACAGTAGATTTATCACTGATCTCTTTTTTTCTCTTTCTCTTGTGTAGTACGGCATTGTGACCCGTTTTCGTCGGGTTGGAAAGATTAAAATAGTGAAACTGTTATTACACTGATTAGCACGGTTTTCATAAATCCAGACATGCTGTATATATCGGATATGATTTTAGGAAATACAGATATTTACTACCTTTTCAAAACAGATGTTGGCTGTTATTTTACGAGTTACACTTAATATATGCTTGTCTATCTTTGGCGTTTCCTCCTTCTTTCTCTTTTTGACCAAGTGGTCTTTAAACTATCTTCAGGCATTTCAATTGCAAACTTCGGAAAGGTGGTCACTTGCAATTGTTACTTCGGCTTTCCAAGGAGGGGCGAAAAACACGTCTTAATGGTTTTAAGAAAACAGATCTGCGCGTTGAAAACAAAAACGTGCTTCTGCCAAAAAAATCTCCTTGTACCCAGACATTACATTCGCCGGTACACACAGTTTTGTGGTACAGTGAGAGTAAATATTTTTGGTATTCAAGGACAACCTCGCCGGCGAGGTTTACCAAAATTTTCATTTAATTTTCCCCTCGAAATTTACAGAATTTTCGGCTGAACGCAACAACTCTCAGATATTTTGTTTTGTTTTGCTTTGCTCTATCGAAAACAACCTAATTAAATTTCTGTACCATTTGGAATATTTTGGTTAAGTGGAAAGCACTCTTCAAGTTCCGTCGTCGCTAGCATAAAGTAAGTAGATTTCCCCCTCCCCCCCCCCCCCCTCCCCAAACCTTCCCTTTATGGAATGCTACGCCATCTCAGTGTTACTCTCCACAATTCAATTCGATGGTACCCAATTTTGAGGCACTGAGGAAGTGACGAGTTTTACTCAAGGGGCGCTTTCTATTTAACGAAGAATTTAATTTCCGGAACTTTCTCCATTTGGCAAATGGAGAAATTTTTTTTTTTTTCAAAAAAAAAAACTCATTAACATGTCAATTACATTATCCTGAGTCGTCAATTCATCCTCAAGCTGTTCTGTGTAGTAGAGGATTGAGATGTAAAGGAAAGTGTTAATCACTTTCAAAAAAGGAAATATATTTCTGAAAGGTAACGAAGGGCAAATCCAGTTAGGAAAATGTTTTTTCAAAATAACCGAGTTCCAATTACCGGGTTCCAACTGTAACTGAATTTGAGACCATTTCGCAAAGCGAATCCAATCTCATGACAAATTATGACAGTTTCCATTCCTGCTTTCGTATTGCTGCCAATTGCTACGCGTTCGCATCATTTCAGGTTCAACTCTTCTCCAGCTCCTCTTCTCATTTTTTTCTTGGAGTGGACAACATTTTTCGCTTGACTGTGCAGATTGTAACCGTCAAGAATTATCAACTCGTTGTAATAAACAACGAGCGGCAGGGTGCAACAGCTCGCTTGAAAACGCAAATATTCTCCAATGATTCATTTGCCTCCATATTTAGTATTCCCTTGTCTAGTTTAAAAAGACACTTGCTTCGCAATGTGCTTATCACACATACTGTCAATATATCAATTTTGTCTGAATACATTTTACATTTTTTACATTTTTTCACATTTTAATTTTTTGTGGGCCAATAAAGATTGATTGATTGATTGATTGATTGATTTACGCGCAATTTAAGTGGAACCATTTTCATGCGGCTTCCTTTTAGCTATAAAACAGTACTCGTATTAAGTTGTTTGTCAATTAAAGATATTCTTAAGATAAGAAAATAATAGACTTAGCGATTTTTGGCCGTTAGAACGGGCTTTAAAGGTGCTTGCACAACCGCTAAGCGGTCAAAACGAACTGGTTAAGCTTCTTGAAGTTCCATAAGATGCACAAAACAGTGACGTTTGGACAACTCCTCTTTTGCATCACATTTCTCACGATAATAGAAGGCAATATGGCACTAGTTTTCCCTGAGTCCAGCAATATTCCGATAAATTGCAATGATGATAATTAAACTGACGAATGCTTTTCCATCTTTATTTACTGCTATTAAAAACAGCTTGTAGGAAAAGTGGATCAGATCCGCATTGAGCACGGCTCTCGATATACACGGTCCTAGCTAAGAAAAACCTGCTCGTAGCAACTAAATAACATCGCAAAAAGCCCACTTTTAGTGTATTTTAACCATTATGTAATTATCTTATTACTCGGTTGTAATTGTCTTATTACTCGGTTGTCCTTTTGCAGCATTGTAACCGGGCGTTTAAAAGACGAGTCTGTGTCGCTGCTCGACGATTGAACTGCGAACCACTCCTGCAAGACGAGAACATGTCTTGACCCCAAGAGCTCAGCAAACCGCCCCCAAATAACAACTCCAAAACACTCTGTAACGTTCTGTAAACATTCTGTAGCCTCAAGCAAAGTGGGAAAAACTGACTTAGTACTAAATCTTAAAAACAGATTCTTAATAATTTAAAGATTAAAGTTTCAGTTTGTTTTGAAAACTTCACTGGTGTGTGCACTGCCAAAAGTCAGTGTTGACAAAAGAAGAAGGGCTACATGAGGACATAAACAGAAGAAAATAATTTTAATTATCACCACTTCACTAGCTAAATATCATATAAAGCTTATTGCCTTTCGTTCAAGTTAAGACATGTGAAATAGTAAAGGTTTTCTGGTGGATATGAGCAGCTAAGACAATAACGGGAAATTGCAGCACTTTTTACGCAATCCATACAATGAAATTAAGTGTCTTTTCTACAATTGATAAAATACCTATTAAAATCACAGGTTTAAAAACACTAAATGTGATATACATGTCGTATATGATTCTAGGAGATACCGATATTTACTACCTTTTCAAAAGAGATGTTGGCTGTTATTTTACGAGTTACACTTAATATATGCTGCTCTATCTTTGGCGTTTCCTTCTTATTTCTCTTTTTTACCAAGTGATCTTTTAACTATCTTCAGGCATTTCAATTGCAATTTCAATTCGGGAAGCTGGTCATTTGTAATTTTTACTCCAGAATTCCCAGGAGCAAAAATTAACAGATAACAGAAGTTTCGGCTGAACGCAGCAACTCTCAGCATGAGGTGAGTAGATTTCCCCCTCTCTCCCCTCCCCCAACTCCTTCTTTAATGGATGCTACGCCATCTCAGTGTTACGCCCCACAATATTCAATTCGATGATATCCAATTTTGAGGCACTGACAGAGTGACGTGTTTTACTCAAGAGGTGCTTTCTATTTAACGAAGAATTGAATTTCCTGAAATTTTCAGATGCCAATGGAGAAACATTTTTTTCCGAATTTCTTCAAGAGAGGGACAATCTTGTGTGAGGTTTCTTAAAAAAAATTCTTACCAGGGAATTTTCGTTTGAGCTGATTTTGCACTCCATTTTTTTCCTATTTGTCTCCGATGGAAAGTTCCAGATATTTCGGTCTAATAGAAAGATTCCAAGAACTAAGCCAACGAGAATGAACCCAGAACGCTTGATCCGAAGTCCATTTTGCTTACTTGTTAGAGCACTGCGCCTTACTTATCTTACATAAACATCAAGTCTGTTTTTCCTCTTTATTAATTCTCGAAATATAACCGGCATTGGCTCAACGCTAAATGTTTCAAAGTGACATTGTAGACTTCTTTTATTTCTTTTTAATTAACCCAGAAACTAGCATGGGTGTTTTTTTGAAGACAAGCATTTTTGTGACCAGTCTTTCATCGCTCTACAAGAGGACTTTTCTTAACAGGAGCACGCTTATGCAATTTGGTAAGGGATTTTGGATTGGCTTGTTAAACGGAGGGGCTAGCTTATAAGCGGAATAATAAAACGATCTACAACATTGTTCATCAAAATACGTTTTCTAGTTACTGTTTTTTCTTTTAATTAAGCTTTAAAACATCATCATAACTAACTCCATGTTATGCTAGAGTGGGGCTTTTATCTGGGGTGGGCTTGTTATCGGAAGTATTATTTTGCTTAGATGTAAACGCGGCTATAACTGGCGGGTAGCGGGCTTATAAGCGGGAGATGTACACCTTCCCAAACCAGACACGCCTTGAATAAGAGACAGATGCAATAACGGTTTAATTATAAACTCGTTTAACATGTTTATTTAAAACACTTCTCAATCCAAAGGCGTTAACTAAGTTTCAGGTTGTTCGGCTGAGTCTCAAAAACATCAGTGCATGCATTGTGTTTGATGCTGAGGTATAAAGGAAATTTTTGGTCGCTTTAAAAAGAATTCGAAAATTACGAGAAAAATGTTTTTTCTGAAACATAAGGAATTAAAAAAATGGCAAGAAACAATATGGTACGGCTTATACATGTCAATAATGTATTTCGATGTCGAACTGCTGGCAATTACCGATGACTGAAGTCAGTTTTGTAAACTGGCTGCGATCAGGAAATATCATTTATTACTTTGTTTTAGTTTGTGCGTAGAAAATCTTTCGCCTGCGCTTCTAATAAATTATTGCTGGTTTCCTTTCAAATAAATAAATAAAACTCAGTGCTTGTAGGACGTGTAAAGGAACAATTGATGTCATTTTACAGGCTAGGAAAATAAACAGGTGAATTAACCGATTCTTAGTCCATTTCGAAAACCGATTACGATACCGGAAGTTTTCAGTCTCACTTTCACATTACTAAACATTATTGCACGTTCACATCATTTCAGGTTCAACTCCATTCCTCTCCTCGATTTTATTTTGTGAGTGAACAACGTTTTTCGCTTCCTGATTCGCAGATAGTGCGATCAGGAAACGAAAATTCGTGAAGATCCACAACCAAAAATTGTAATTGTCCGTCTCAAATAAAACTCATTTTAACAAAACAGGGTCAAAGCTAGTAAAAATACCGAACAAGACAATGAATGATTTAGCGCCAAAGTAATTAACTTTTAATGAGTGTTTCGTCCAAGGAATCTTCATAGGCCCCCAATGTCGGTGCCGTTTTTGCTTACACCAAAAGTGCTTTTTTCAGTACCTTACCTAAGGAATCGAAGCTTCTGAAAATGAGAATGGGGTGACGAAAAAAACAAAAAAATACAGGAAGCTACACAGACGTGTTCCTTTATCTATTGGTTTATAAGTCAGCTGCTTCGCGATTTGCTTATTGACCATAATGTCGACATGTCTATTGTCTCCAACACTCTGGATAAATTAACTTGCAATTTATAATTATCATTATGGCTATAAAATTAAATCGTGGTCGTAATAAATGGGTTGTCGGATTGGAGGTATTCTCTAAAAAAAGAGACAGTAACGAAATTAGCCATTTCGTTGTCCAAAAAAGTTGCCTTTAGAACGTGGTTTTAATGTAGTTAACAGACCTTCGTTAAAGATCAATATAATTTCTTTTTTCTGTTCAGTATATTTGCACTCATTACCTGCATATTTGAATTTTTACCGGTATTATAAGGAGAATGTATATCTTGGTCTGTGTTAGGGCGTAACGAACGTAAGACTAGCCTGATTGAACACATGACAAAACAGGTGTTACAAGAACGGAAGTTAAAAAAAGCTTGAACAATCGCTAAGCGAAACACTGTCTCGCTCAGCTTCCTGAAGTTCCGCAAAATGCACAAAACAATGATGTTTGGACTTCTTCTGTTTTGCATCACATTTCTCACAATTGAAGCAGGCAATGGGGCGTCGCATTGTCCTCACCACAGTAATATACCGGTAAATCCATTCATGATAATGACGAATGCTTTTCCTTCTTTATTTGCTACTATTAAAAAGAGGTAGTAGAAAATTTGGATCCAATTTGTATTAAGAACGGCGTTCAATTTATACTTATTCCTACTAAGCCACCAAAAATATTACAAAGAGCGACACTTTCAGTATAGTTTAAACAACATGTAATTAATGAGTTTAGTTATCGCATAGCGCCACTGTTGTGTATTGAGTTCATTTATCCTGTTCCTCGGTTTTCTTTTTGCAGCTTTCCTATCACAATTTTGATGTGAAATATATATGAAATAATTCATATTTGAACTGCGGCTGTAAATGAAAGTTATGAATGATCATCGCAGTAAATTTTCCAACTTAAGCAGTTGTGGAGGGTGTTGAGAGCGTGTTCGGTCTCGTAAACACCTGCCTCGCGAAAGGACAAGCGCCGCATGAGGACATTAACAGAAGATTTAGAATTGAGATAATTTTAACATGTTTCATTATCATCATCCTACTGATAGCTAAATATCGTATGTATGGCTATTGCTTCTGGTGCAGGTAAAGACATGAGAAAAATCAAAGTTTAACTGTGCGATATGAGCAGAGACAAAGTGGGAATAAAAAAGCTTGGGCATGAAGGTTTGACTCTTAAAAAGATTACTTGGTTAAAACGCAAAATAACACTAAAGTGACATATCCATCAGATTGGGACAAGTCAGAATGGTCAAGCAGCACATGCCATCTGATCGCTTATTTTACGTTCTCAATTAAGAGACGAAAAAACGTGTGCTTACTTCTTTGTAAACAGAAACATTTTCATCTGTTGTGAAAGTTGCGAGTTGCGCGCGTAATATTAGCCGCCTCTGTTTTAAAACTAGCTGTCTGAAAATTGGTCATTTTCATCTGGCAATCGTTGAGATTTTAGACCAAGTTTTCATTCTCGATAAAAAAAGCTCCACGTGTGACAGGTTGTCTTGCCAAGCTTTATCAACCAGGCTCATTGCTATGCCTGTCAAACAGTGTCATACCGGGACAGGTGAACAAGCGCAACTGCGACAGTTCATGTGTTATATTTAAAAATAATCCACCCAGCAAACGCCTTTCCCAAACTGTTTTACGCGTTAATTATCAGTTTAAAAACCCTGTCGGTAAAATGCTTTTGGTTACCCTTGCTCTTTACGTACTATTGGAACTTTGAATTACAGAAATTCACTAACCGATGAAACAATATATACCATGCACACCAACAGCGTTACTGACAGAGTTAACAGTAGGGAATTGTCCAAGATCAGTTTCTCCTCTGTGACAAGTGTCATTACGGGACGGGACGGGACGGGAAGGGACGGGATTGGACGGGTCTTACGGGAAACTCGTTCAGTCGCATCCGTCTGCGTCGACGAATTCTGGTCCCCCCTGCTAGACCAGAAACATGTCGAAATTTACACTGAGACGGTTTTCTGGCCAAGGTTCTAAGAACAATTTCATCAAAGGGACTAGACCTAGAAAGACTAGAAAGGTAGTTAGTGTGCATTAATCTCTTTCGAATACACACGCGTAAGGTGTGTCCCTTGTTATCCTTCATTATGTCTGTATGCTATATATTCATTATAGCACTGAATGTTTATTTCTCTCTCTCGCAAGTAGTACGAGTTACTTTCACCGTTTGCCCGTTACCGATTGTGAATTGCCTAAGGAAAACGAGTTTACAGAAACCGTGAGCGAAGCTAGTGGCGAAGTAACGTGTCAGTCTGTTGCGTCACCTGGTAATCCAGAATTAGTTCAACATGGACAAGTGTTTGTTCTCTTCTATTTATAGACTCAACTTGACATCAATGAAAAACAGATCGAAACCAGACAGAAAATCGATAAGGAAACCGTGTAGAGTTAACTTTCAAAGGAAATCAGAAACAATGAAGACGCGTTCTCAAGTCGAAATTCCAACGTACGGGAGTCCAACCCATTACCAGAGGTCGTAAACGAGGTTCTTATGCGTGACACATAAGAACCTTTTTTCACAATAGATATCTTTTGGAGCTAGCCGTAAAACTGGCGAAAACTTTAGCCGTTAGGCTAAACATTGTAAAATTTTAACTGTTCGACTAAAAAATATTAACCATGAAAAAGTCTTGGCCACGAAAGTGAGAGTCTCGATCTCTCTTGTCAAGTCTTGTTTTTGTAAATTAAAGCATACAGCATGTTTGTATTTCTTAACAGGCATATAAATCTAACACCTATAGTAGTAAGCTATATATCAGTCAACAATTCGCCATCCCACAGTGGTCCTAACGCCTTAAATGTTTTTTACAGTAATCAAAATAAATTTTCATCTTTTTAAAGCAATGAAAAAAGTTAACTTTGTAAAATTGTGGTAATTAATATTTAAGATTTCTGTTAACTGTAAGGAAAGTAAATTAAGCGTCAGCCGTTTAAATGCCAAAATATTAACCGTTAGCTGTAAAAGTCACCACCGCATTGATACCCTCCATGTGTTTTGGCTTCAGGGAAAAAAAAAAACAGGAAGATTAAAGCAACAATTAAACACAACTTTTTCATGATATTAAAATTGTTCTCGTCTCTATAATTGTTCTCGTAAGTTTGTCAAAAATGAGAAAAATTTTTCTCAAAGATGTTTTCGGGCTACTATTAGTCAAAAACTGCTCGCCAGCTCTTCTTGTGGCCTGTTGTTTTTAACAGATATCTAGTAGAGGAAACTCGCACAACTGATCTCAGCCTCTAGACCTTTATCACAGGCGGTGCTTGTTCAATTAACATCTGGGAAACCAAATTAGGTATTGTTTTTCAAAACCTGTCATGTTCTGACAACTAGCGCCAATAGGTCAACAAGCTGACACCAATCTGAAGCATATGCCAGTTTCATAACGTGTTTATTCATATCCTGGTATACATATGTGTATATCTTCTCCCTCTGGTGTTCATATATTTGTATTGTTACCAGTTAGAAGAATTTCCTAATACATCAGTTCCCTATATGATCAGTTTCATACAATAACTACATAAGTTATTTGAATTGTTTATAAAGCTGACGTTATAAGACACTCCCTTAAGAAGCGGGTTACACTTCTTCAAAGCATCAAACTGACTCGTTCAGCTTTCTGAAGGTGACCAAGATGGACAAAGCAATGACGATTGGTTTTCTTTTCCTCTTTTGCGTCGTTTTCCTTATGATAGAAGAAAGCTCTGGGATCGCTCCTCATCGCACTGTTAGTGGACGTAGCGACACAGCATTGCCTGTGACTGCAGTTTTATATTTTAGAGCTTAATCTTCCTTTTAAAAATTATCTATGCAGTTGATTTTTGGGGGTTTGTTTAGATATAAAGGCCTTAACCTTCAGGTTAAGAAGAAAATCAAACAAAAGCTGTTGCTCGTAGAGAGCGATAAAAGTGCAATTCTTGGTTTTAATTTCTCCATGCGAGCTTGTAGAAGAGTTTCGTCCGTCTTCTTAACGATTGATTTTTTTTTTTCTTTTTACAGGGCTATGACAAAAAGGAGCATGTCAAGAGAGGAATCTGCCGCGCTGCTCGACGATGGAACTGCAAAGAACTCCTGCAAGACGAGAACGTGAACCCAAGTGTTTAGCAAACCGCTCCACATCTTCTAAGCATCATGTAACTTCAGGGAGCCTCAAATAAAATGTAAACTCCTGGTACCTCCTGTGTTTTTTTTTACTTTGGCAGGAAAATAAGCAATACTCCGGGGGGGGGGGGGGGGAGTTTGTCTCTGGGAGCTCCTTCTCAAAACTGCGTGTGATTGGTCGATTTGTAAAATTGGCACCTGCTTATGGTTGCGATTCGGTTCTCTCTGAAAAGTTTTGAAGGAAGTTAATGTTAAAACATTAGGTTATTTAAAGAAATAATGTTAAATCATCCTATTGTTTTCGCTTTGTGTGTCACTGGTCTTATGGTGAAAGTGATAAAAATGAAATGCTATAAATGAAATTTCATTTTCATAGCAAACATCGCGGAAAATTATTTACTCCATATTAAAAGAGCTCTCATCTGCCAAATTTTGATTGACACAGACCGATGTTATCGGGCTAATATTAGTCGATAACTAAACTTCTTGTATCATGAGTATTTTGGGAATTTTTTGTTCTCAAACTTGATTATGTACTGTATTTTTTAAACCGATTCCGAAAGTAGGAAAGAAAACCAAATCAAGTATAGTTTTCCGAAGTCTGTCATATTTTGATATATTGACCACCTGGTGAACAAACACAAGAAAGAGGCACATGTCAGGTTCGTAATGTCTTTATTCCACCCTGATATACTTTTATATTTCTCTTCTCCCGCCAGTGTTCATATATTTGCTGTGTTACTAGTTAAAAGAATTTCACTTTATATCAATCCCCTTAATAATAAGTTATTTGAGTTTGTTTTCAAGGCTGACGTTATAGAATAGTTCCTTAAAGGCGGGCTGCACTTCAACAAAGCGTCAAACTGACTCGTTCAGCTTGCTGAAGGTGACCAAGATGGACAAAGCACTGGCGATTGGTTTTCTTTTCCTCTTTTGCGTCGTTTTCCTTATGATAGAAGAAGGCTCTGGGCTGTTTATTACTGAATCTCCTTACCGCCCGGTATTGCCTGTGACTTCAGTTATCTATTTTAGAGCTTGATCTTGCTTTTAAAGGTGATTTACGCACTTGATTATTTTTTGAGATATTGAGGGCTTAACCACATAACAGCTATACTGTTTATAGAGTGCTGGCGATCAAAGCGCCTAGGGAAATATGTTCAGGCCGCTACATGTTTACACACCTCGTTCCACCAAGAAAAAAACCTGCCCTGATGCCAGTTTTAGTTGAGATGTTCAAATGTTGTTCGATTTATAGTGGTCAATGTGCTTAGCTACAGCCAGCTAGCTCACAGGCATGCCACTTAAACTGAAAGAAATAACTCAAGTAAAGATAATAGGTTCAAAATTCCCAACTGGCGTGAGGAGGCAGACCAGTTGGCTATTTACAAGCATGACCGAAGAGATGAAGTAGGGTCTACCGTCAACAATTCCAGCTTAGTGGTCAGAGCGGGACATGAACGCAGCCAGACCAACCACTTTCCTGTGACAATTTTATTAGACAATTTAAAATTCCAGTGTTACTTGTCAATCGATCTCAGAACGTTTTAATCACTTCAGTTTTTGTCGTCATCTTAGAACTCATCGTTTTAACGTTTTGCAGCAGTGCACAAAACGCACGAGACTGATCTGCAAATAAAAACGGCAAAAAGTATCAGTTTCTTTGCTAGACAACTTTCGAGTTCAATTAACCACACCCACATCTAGTGGAGTTTCATCAGTCTTCTTAACTAATAATTAATTTCTTTTTACAGAAATTTACAGAAAAAAAGGAACATCAAGAGAGGAATCTGCCGCGCTGCTCGACGACTGAACTGCAAGCAACTTCTGCAAGACGAGAACATAAACCTAAGAGTCCAGGAAACCGTTCCAAATTGCTAACTTGAAAACATCATGCAAGCTCCCTAAAGAGCTTAAAATAAATTGTAAACTCGTACTACAACCTTTGATTTTATGACTTTGGTTCTGAGGTAAAAGGGTAAAGTATGCATACGAGCCAAGTGGCTCATCAGACCGGAGCTTATTTCGGTTTCTGTAGCATGAAGCGACTATTTCCCCTGGATGGGATGCTAGTCCATCACAGGGTTACCCACAATCATCAACTTCACTAGTATATATTTATACACCAGGGTGGAGAGAGGCACTGTGAGATTATACTCTCTTGCCCAAAAACACAACACAATGTCCCCGGCAATTAATTAAGCTTTAAAACATCATCATAACTAACTCCATGTTATGCTAGAGTGGGGCTTTTATCTGGGGTGGGCTTGTTATCGGAAGTATTATTTTGCTTAGATGTAAACGCGGCTATAACTGGCGGGTAGCGGGCTTATAAGCGGGAGATGTACACCTTCCCAAACCAGACACGCCTTGAATAAGAGACAGATGCAATAACGGTTTAATTATAAACTCGTTTAACATGTTTATTTAAAACACTTCTCAATCCAAAGGCGTTAACTAAGTTTCAGGTTGTTCGGCTGAGTCTCAAAAACATCAATGCATGCATTGTGTTTGATGCTGAGGTATAAAGGAAATTTTTGGTCGCTTTAAAAAGAATTCGAAAATTACGAGAAAAATGTTTTTTTCTGAAACATAAGGAATTAAAAAAATAGCAAGAAACAATATGGTACGGCTTATACATGTCAATAATGTATTTCGATGTCGAACTGCTGGCAATTACCGATGACTGAAGTCAGTTTTGTAAACTGGCTGCGATCAGGAAATATCATTTATTACTTTGTTTTAGTTTGTGCGTAGAAAATCTTTCGCCTGCGCTTCTAATAAATTATTGCTGGTTTCCTTTCAAATAAATAAATAAAACTCAGTGCTTGTAGGACGTGTAAAGGAACAATTGATGTCATTTTACAGGCTAGGAAAATAAACAGGTGAATTAACCGATTTTTAGTCCATTTCGAAAACCGATTACGATACCGGAAGTTTTCAGTCTCACTTTCACATTACTAAACATTATTGCGCGTTTACATCATTTCAGGTTCAACTCCTTTCCTCTCCTCGATTTTATTTTGTGAGTGAACAACGTTTTTCGCTTCCTGATTCGCAGATAGTGCGATCAGGAAACGAAAATTCGTGAAGATCCACAACCAAAAATTGTAATTGTCCGTCTCAAATAAAACTCATTTTAGCAAAACAGGGTCAAAGCTAGTAAAAATACCGAACAAGACAATGAATGATTTAGCGCCAAAGTAATTAACTTTTAATGAGTGTTTCGTCCAAGGAATCTTCATAGGCCCCCAATGTCGGTGCCGTTTTTGCTTACACCAAAAGTGCTTTTTTCAGTACCTTACCTAAGGAATCGAAGCTTCTGAAAATGAGAATGGGGTGACGAAAAAAACAAAAAATACAGGAAGCTACACAGACGTGTTCCTTTATCTATTGGTTTATAAGGCAGCTGCTTCGCGATTTGCTTATTGACCATAATGTCGACATGTCTATTGTCTCCAACACTCTTGATAAATTAACTTGCAATTTATAATTATCATTATGGCTATAAAATTAAATCGTGGTCGTAATAAATGGTTTGTCGGATAAGAGGTATTCTCTAAAAAAAGAGACAGTAACGAAATTAGCCATTTCGTTGTCCAAAAAAGTTGCCTTTAGAACGTGGTTTTACTGTAGATAACAGACCTTCGTTAAAGATCAATATAATTTCTTTTTTCTGTTCAGTATATTTGCACTCATTACCTGCATATTTGAATTTTTACCGGTATTATAAGGAGAATGTATATCTTGGTCTGTGTTAGGGCGTAACGAACGTAAGACTAGCCTGATTGAACACATGACAAAACAGGTGTTACAAGAACGGAAGTTAAAAAAAGCTTGAACAATCGCTAAGCGAAACACTGTCTCGCTCAGCTTCCTGAAGTTCCGCAAAATGCACAAAACAATGATGTTTGGACTTCTTCTGTTTTGCATCACATTTCTCACAATTGAAGCAGGCAATGGGGCGTCGCATTGTCCTCACCACAGTAATATACCGGTAAATCCATTCATGATAATGACGAATGCTTTTCCTTCTTTATTTGCTACTATTAAAAAGAGGTAGTAGAAAATTTGGATCCAATTTGTATTAAGAACGGCGTTCAATTTATACTTATTCCTACTAAGCCACCAAAAATATTACAAAGAGCGACACTTTCAGTATAGTTTAAACAACATGTAATTAATGAGTTTAGTTATCGCATAGCGCCACTGTTGTGTATTGAGTTCATTTATCCTGTTCCTCGGTTTTCGTTTTGCAGCTTTCCTATCACAATTTTGATGTGAAATATATATGAAATAATTCATATTTGAACTGCGGCTGTAAATGAAAGTTATGAATGATCATCGCAGTAAATTTTCCAACTTAAGCAGTTGTGGAGGGTGTTGAGAGCGTGTTCGGTCTCGTAAACACCTGCCTCGCGAAAGGACAAGCGCCGCATGAGGACATTAACAGAAGATTTAGAATTGAGATAATTTTAACATGTTTCATTATCATCATCCTACTGATAGCTAAATATCGTATGTATGGCTATTGCTTCTGGTGCAGGTAAAGACATGAGAAAAATCAAAGTTTAACTGTGCGATATGAGCAGAGACAAAGTGGGAATAAAAAAGCTTGGGCATGAAGGTTTGACTCTTAAAAAGATTACTTGGTTAAAACGCAAAATAACACTAAAGTGACATATCCATCAGATTGGGACAAGTCAGAATGGTCAAGCAGCACATGCCATCTGATCGCTTATTTTACGTTCTCAATTAAGAGACGAAAAAACGTGTGCTTACTTCTTTGTAAACAGAAACATTTTCATCTGTTGTGAAAGTTGCGAGTTGCGCGCGTAATATTAGCCGCCTCTGTTTTAAAACTAGCTGTCTGAAAATTGGTCATTTTCATCTGGCAATCGTTGAGATTTTAGACCAAGTTTTCATTCTCGATAAAAAAAGCTCCACGTGTGACAGGTTGTCTTGCCAAGCTTTATCAACCAGGCTCATTGTTATGCCTGTCAAACAGTGTCATACCGGGACAGGTGAACAAGCGCAACTGCGACAGTTCATGTGTTATATTTAAAAATAATCCACCCAGCAAACGCCTTTCCCAAACTGTTTTACGCGTTAATTATCAGTTTAAAATCCCTGTCGGTAAAATGCTTTTGGTTACCCTTGCTCTTTACGTACTATTGGAACTTTGAATTACAGAAATTCACTAACCGATGAAACAATATATACCATGCACACCAACAGCGTTACTGACAGAGTTAACAGTAGGGAATTGTCCAAGATCAGTTTCTCCTCTGTGACAAGTGTCATTACGGGACGGGACGGGACGGGAAGGGACGGGATTGGACGGGTCTTACGGGAAACTCGTTCAGTCGCATCCGTCTGCGTCGACGAATTCTGGTCCCCCCTGCTAGACCAGAAACATGTCGAAATTTACACTGAGACGGTTTTCTGGCCAAGGTTCCAAGAACAATTTCATCGAAGGGACTAGACCTAGAAAGACTAGAAAGGTAGTTAGTGTGCATTAATCTCTTTCGAATACACACGCGTAAGGTGTGTCCCTTGTTATCCTTCATTATGTCTGTATGCTATATATTCATTATAGCACTGAATGTTTATTTCTCTCTCTCGCAAGTAGTACGAGTTACTTTCACCGTTTGCCCGTTACCGATTGTGAATTGCCTAAGGAAAACGAGTTTACAGAAACCGTGAGCGAAGCTAGTGGCGAAGTAACGTGTCAGTCTGTTGCGTCACCTGGTAATCCAGAATTAGTTCAACATGGACAAGTGTTTGTTCTCTTCTATTTATAGACTCAACTTGACATCAATGAAAAACAGATCGAAACCAGACAGAAAATCGATAAGGAAACCGTGTAGAGTTAACTTTCAAAGGAAATCAGAAACAATGAAGACGCGTTCTCAAGTCGAAATTCCAACGTACGGGAGTCCAACCCATTACCAGAGGTCGTAAACGAGGTTCTTATGCGTGACACATAAGAACCTTTTTTCACAATAGATATCTTTTGGAGCTAGCCGTAAAACTGGCGAAAACTTTAGCCGTTAGGCTAAACATTGTAAAATTTTAACTGTTCGACTAAAAAATATTAACCATGAAAAAGTCTTGGCCACGAAAGTGAGAGTCTCGATCTCTCTTGTCAAGTCTTGTTTTTGTAAATTAAAGCAGCGAAATCATACAGCATGTTTGTATTTCTTAACAGGCATATAAATCTAACACCTATAGTAGTAAGCTATATATCAGTCAACAATTCGCCATCCCACAGTGGTCCTAACGCCTTAAATGTTTTTTACAGTAATCAAAATAAATTTTCATCTTTTTAAAGCAATGAAAAAAGTTAACTTTGTAAAATTGTGGTAATTAATATTTAAGATTTCTGTTAACTGTAAGGAAAGTAAATTAAGCGTCAGCCGTTTAAATGCCAAAATATTAACCGTTAGCTGTAAAAGTCACCACCGCATTGATACCCTCCATGTGTTTTGGCTTCAGGAAAAAAAAAAAAACAGGAAGATTAAAGCAACAATTAAACACAACTTTTTCATGATATTAAAATTGTTCTCGTCTCTATAATTGTTCTCGTCTTTGTCAAAAATGAGAAAAATTTTTCTCAAAGATGTTTTCGGGCTACTATTAGTCAAAAACTCCTCGCCAGCTCTTCTTGTGGCCTGTTGTTTTTAACAGATATCTAGTAGAGGAAACTCGCACAACTGATCTCAGCCTCTAGACCTTTATCACAGGCGGTGCTTGTTCAATTAATATCTCGGAAACCAAATTAGGTATTGTTTTTCAAAACCTGTCATGTTCTGACAACTAGCGCCAATAGGTCAACAAGCTGACACCAATCTGAAGCATATGCCAGTTTCATAACGTGTTTATTCATATCCTGGTATACATATGTGTATATCTTCTCCCTCTGGTGTTCATATATTTGTATTGTTACCAGTTAGAAGAATTTCCTAATACATCAGTTCCCTATATGATCAGTTTCATACAATAACTACATAAGTTATTTGAATTGTTTATAAAGCTGACGTTATAAGACACTCCCTTAAGAAGCGAGTTACACTTCTTCAAAGCATCAAACTGACTCGTTCAGCTTTCTGAAGGTGACCAAGATGGACAAAGCAATGACGATTGGTTTTCTTTTCCTCTTTTGCGTCGTTTTCCTTATGATAGAAGAAAGCTCTGGGATCGCTCCTCATCGCACTGTTAGTGGACGTAGCGACACAGCATTGCCTGTGACTGCAGTTTTATATTTTAGAGCTTAATCTTCCTTTTAAAAATTATCTATGCAATTGATTTTTGGGGGTTTGTTTAGATATAAAGAGCTTAACCTTCAGCTTAAGAAGAAAATCAAACAAAAGCTGTTGCTCGTAGAGAGCGATAAAAGTGCAATTCTTGGTTTTAATTTTTCCATGCGAGCTTGTAGAAGAGTTTCGTCCGTCTTCTTAACGATTGATATTTTTTTTTCTTTTTACAGGGCTATGACAAAAAGGAGCATGTCAAGAGAGGAATCTGCCGCGCTGCTCGACGATGGAACTGCAAAGAACTCCTGCAAGACGAGAACTTGAACCCAAGTGTTTAGCAAACCACTCCACAATACTAACTTCTAAGCATCATGTAACTTCAGGGAGCCTCAAATAAAATGTAAACTCCTGGTACCTCCTGTGTTTTTTTTTACTTTGGCAGGAAAATAAGCAATACTCCGGGGGGGGGGGGGGAGTTTGTCTCTGGGAGCTCCTTCTCAAAACTGCGTGTGATTGGTCGATTTATAAAATTGGCACCTGCTTATGGTTGCGATTCGGTTCTCTCTGAAACGTTTTTAAGGAAGTTAATGTTAAAACATTAGGTTATTTAAAGAAATAATGTTAAATCATCCTATTGTTTTCGCTTTGTGTGTCACTGGTCTTATGGTGAAAGTGATAAAAATGAAATGCTATAAATGAAATTTCATTTTCATAGCAAACATCGCGGAAAATTATTTACTCCATATTAAAAGAGCTCTCATCTGCCAAATTTTGATTGACACAGACCGATGTTATCGGGCTAATATTAGTCGATAACTAAACTTCTTGTATCATGAGTATTTTGGGAATTTTTTGTTCTCAAACTTGATTATGTACTGTATTTTTTAAACCGATTCCGAAAATAGGAAAGAAAACCAAATCAAGTATAGTTTTCCGAAGTCTGTCATATTTTGATATATTGACCACCTGGTGAACAAACACAAGAAAGAGGCACATGTCAGGTTCGTAATGTCTTTATTCCACCCCGATATACTTTTATATTTCTCTTCTCCCGCCAGTGTTCATATATTTGCTGTGTTACAAGTTAAAAGAATTTCACTTTATATCAATCCCCTTAATAATAAGTTATTTGAGTTTGTTTTCAAGGCTGACGTTATAGAATAGTTCCTTAAAGGCGGGCTGCACTTCAACAAAGCGTCAAACTGACTCGTTCAGCTTGCTGAAGGTGACCAAGATGAACAAAGCACTGGCGATTGGTTTTCTTTTCCTCTTTTGCGTCGTTTTCCTTATGATAGAAGAAGGCTCTGGGCTGTTTATTACTGAATCTCCTTACCGCCCGGTATTGCCTGTGACTTCAGTTATCTATTTTAGAGCTTGATCTTGCTTTTAAAGGTGATTTACGCACTTGATTATTTTTTGAGATATTGAGGGCTTAACCACATAACAGCTATACTGTTTATAGAGTGCTGGCGATCAAAGCGCCTAGGGAAATATGTTCAGGCCGCTACATGTTTACACACCTCGTTCCACCAAGAAAAAAACCTGCCCTGATGCCAGTTTTAATCATAGTCATAGCAATTTTTTCTTGGACAACTCTGTCCAAGGGGGAAAGGTGCATGAGGTTATCCCTATTTAGTTCAAATGTTGTTCGATTTATAGTGGTCAATGTGCTTAGCTACAGCCAGCTAGCTCACAGGCATGCCACTTAAACTGAAAGAAATAACTCAAGTAAAGATAATAGGTTCAAAATTCCCAACTGGCGTGAGGAGGCAGACCAGTTGGCTATTTACAAGCATGACCGAAGAGATGAAGTAGGGTCTACCGTCAACAATTCCAGCTTAGTGGTCAGAGCGGGACATGAACGCAGCCAGACCAACCACTTTCCTGTGACAATTTTATTAGACAATTTAAAATTCCAGTGTTACTTGTCAATCGATCTCAGAACGTTTTAATCACTTCAGTTTTTGTCGTCATCTTAGAACTCATCGTTTTAACTTTTTGCAGCAGTGCACAAAACGCACGAGACTGATCTGCAAATAAAAACGGCAAAAAGTATCAGTTTCTTTGCTAGACAACTTTCGAGTTCAATTAACCACACCCACATCTAGTGGAGTTTCATCAGTCTTCTTAACTAATAATTAATTTCTTTTTACAGAAATTTACAGAAAAAAAGGAACATCAAGAGAGGAATCTGCCGCGCTGCTCGGCGACTGAACTGCAGGCAACTTCTGCAAGACGAGAACATAAACCTAAGAGTCCAGGAAACCGTTCCAAATTGCTAACTTGAAAACATCATGCAAGCTCCTTAAAGAGCTTAAAATAAATTGTAAACTCGTACTACAACCTTTGATTTTATGACTTTGGTTCTGAGGTAAAAGGGTAAAGTATGCATACGAGCCAAGTGGCTCATCAGACCGGAGCTTATTTCGGTTTCTGTAGCATGAAGCGACTATTTCCCCTGGATGGGATGCTAGTCCATCACAGGGTTACCCACAATCATCAACTTCACTAGTATATATTTATACACCAGGGTGGAGAGAGGCACTGTGAGATTATACTCTCTTGCCCAAAAACACAACACAATGTCCCCGGCAAGGTCTCAAACCCGGACTGCTCGATCCTGAGTCGAGCGCACTAACCATGATGCCACTGCACCTCCCTGACTTCGTTTGTGAAATAAGCAATATTCTTAGGGGTTGTCTTTTAGCGCTCCTTCTTGAAATTATGACTATTCTTTTCGTCAAATAACATCAGCGTAGTAGCATTCTGCGTAGTACCATTCTGTAGACTGGTGTTCAAAGTTTTAGAGGAGGTAAATGCTAACAAGGTGATTAAGCAACTTGCAAAAAAAGACAATATACATATACATGGAAATTTACAAGGAAAAACAGGACCAGAAGTTGGTTCCGAATATATAAATTTATATGCTTAAACTTTTTTCTCCATTGCAAAAATTTTACGCCGATTCTGTTTACCCTAACGATTCTGTTTACCCTAACGGCTCGTGATTTACAAGCTTTTCTCGTGTTCTCCCAACATACCGCGTGGTTTATTGCGCCGGTAAACCCATAGAAAGAGTCCTCTATTGCTTAATGATTCTATTTACTACGTTTTTCTGAGCCCCCTTCTAATTATTCATCGGAAATCAATCATGCTGATGCACAGACCTCAAACACCTCAACCAGGCATTGGTTCTATTACATTATTACAAAAATTCACCCCCCATTTCAAAATCCTGGATCCGCGCCTGTTGTTGGCTGTTATTTTACGAGTTACACTTTATATATGCTGCTCTATCTTTGGCGTTTCCTTCTTGTTTCCCCTTTTGACCAAGCGGTCTTTTAACTATCTTCAGACATTTCAATTGCAAGCTTCGGGAAGTTGGGCACTTGTAATTGTTACTCCGGAATTCCAAGGCGCCGGCAACGAAAAACGCGTCTTTATGGTTTTAAGAAAAAAGATCTGTGCGTTAGTTGAAAACACAAACGTGGTTGTGCCAAAAATATTTCCTTGTACTCACACGTTACATTCGCCGTTACCCAATTTTGTGGTACAGTGATAGTAAATACTCTTTCTTTTATTTTAGGTTTACCCTAGTTTTCATTTATTTTTCCCCTCGAAATTTACAGAATTTTCGGCTGAACGCAACAACTGACAGCATGAAGTAAGTAGATTTTCCCCTCACTCCCCTCCTCCAACACCTCTTTTAATGGATGCTACGCTATCTCAGTGTTACTCCCCACAATTCAAATCGATGGTACCCAATTTTGAGGCACTGACAGAGTGACGTGTTTTACTCAAGGGGCGCTTTCTATTTAACGAAGAATTGAATTTACTGAAATTTCCAGACGTGAACGGAGAAACATTTTTTTTCCGAATTTCTACAAGAAAGGGACAATCTTGTGTGAGGTTTCCTAAAAAAAATTCTTACCAGGGAATTTTCGTTTGAGCTTATTTTGCACTCCATTTTTTTCCTATTTGTCTCCGATGGAAAGTTCCAGATATTTCGGTCTAATAGAAAGATTCCAAGAACTAAGCCAAGGAATGAACCCAGAGCGCTTGATCCGAAGTCCATTTTGCTAACTTGTTAGACAACTACGCCTTACCTATCTTACATAAACATCAAGTCTGTTTTTGCTCTTTATTAATGCCGTAATATAACCGGCATTGGCTCAGCGCTAAATGTTTCAAAGTAAGATTATAGACTTCTTTTATTTCTTTTTAATTAACCCAGAAACTAGCATGGGTGTTTTTTTGAAGACAAGCATTTTTGTGACCAGTCTTTCATCGCTCTACAAGAGGACTTTTCTTAAGGTAAGGGATTTTGGATTGGCTTGTTAAACGGAGGGGCTTATAAGCGGAATAATAACACGATCTACAACACTGTTCATCAAAATAAGTTTTATAGTAAATGGTTTGAACCCAGGAGTATCAGTAGTTCGTATAGTATGATCGTCCGGGTGAGTGTAGTTCTGAGAAGAACTGTTGTTGGTGACTGACGTTTTGACAACCTGAGCGGAAGTCATCTTCAGAGTCAAGTGAATAGTGTTTGTCAGTCGATGATGTTATAAGTTTGGTCCGTTGAAAGTGATGGGTCATATTAGCCATGATGGTATTGGCTGAAAGACTCGTGTAAAGTTTGTCATCAGTCATTGGTCAGTTTCGATCCGTCTTTTGTTAGTCAAATTCCTAGCGTTGTGGTCCGTGTATAGTCAGTCAAATTAAGTCGGTCTGTTAAAAGTCCGTTTGTCGCTTTCGTTTGCGTCGTGAATAAGTCGTTTGTAAGGCCCCGGTAGCTGTTGACATCTGTTAAGAGGCGTTTGTTCTAAGTTAGTGTACCAGCTTTCAAGAGTCAGTCGTTGAAAATAGTTCGTACTGTAGGTTAAGCATTGAGCAGTGTCCCAGTCAATGTTGTGGTTTGTCAGTTGATGATGTACAGCAATGTGATTGTTGACATCACCATTTCTCGTGGCTCGTTTGTGTTCAGTCAGTCTCGTGTTCAGGTTTCTGCCAGTCTCAC
>OZ026600.1:30384379-30414379 GCA_964020085.1 Micromussa lordhowensis
AATACTGACAACTAAAACAATATGGTACGGCTTATGCATTTGAATAATGTATTTCGATGTCGAACTGTTGGCCATGCAGAAATTACCGATGAGCAAGTCAGTTTTGTAAACTGGCTCCGATCAGGAAATATTAATTTATTACTTTGTTTTAGTTTGTGCGTAGAAATTCTTTCAACTACGCTTCTAATAATTAAACCCAGTGCTTGTAGGACGTGTAAAGGAACAATTTATGTCATTTTACAGGCTAGGAAAGTAAACAGGTGAATCAACCGATTTTGAGTCCATTTCGAAAACCGATTACGATTCCGGAAGTTTTCAGTCTCACTTTCACATTACTAAACATTATTGCACGTTCACATCATTTCAGGTTCAACTCCTTTCCTCTCCTCGATTTAATTTTGTGAGTGGACAACATTTTTCGCTTGCCGATTCGCAGATAGTGCGATCAGGAAACGAACAATTCGTAAAGATCCACAACCAAAAATTGTAATTGTCCGTCTCAAAAAAAACTCATTTTAGCAAAACAGGGTCAAAGCTAGTAAAAATACCGAACAAGACAATGAATGGTTTAGCGCCGAAGCAATTAACTTTTTATGAGTGTTTCGTCCAAGGAATCTTCATGGGCACCCCATGTCGGTGCCGTTTTTGCTTACACCAAAAGTGCTTTTTTCAGTACCTTACCTAAGGAATCGAAGCTTCTGAAAATGAGAATGGGGTGACGAAAAACACAAAAAAATACAGGAAGCTACACAGACGTGTTCCTTTATCTATTGGTTTATAAGGCAGCTGCTTCGCGATGTGCTTATTGACCATAATGTCAACATGTCTATTGCCTCCAACACTCTGGATAAATTAACATGCAATTTATAATTATCATTATGGCTATAAAATTAAATCGTGGTCGTAATAAATGGGTTGTCGGATTAGAGGTATTCTCTAAAAAAAAGAGACAGTAACGAAATTAGCCATTTCGTTGTCCAAAAAAGTTGCCTTTAGAACGTGGTTTTATTGTAGTTAACAGACCTTCGTTAAAGATCAATAGAATTTCTTTTTTCTGTTCAGTATATTTGCACTCATTACCTGCATATTTGAATTTGTACCGGTATTATAAGGAGAATGTATATCTTGGTCTGTGTTAGGGCGTAACGAACGTAAGACTAGCCTGATTGAACACATGACAAAACAGGTGTTACAAGAACGGAAGTTAAAAGAAGCTTGAACAATCGCTAAGCGAAACACTGTCTCGCTCAGCTTCCTGAAGTTCCGCAAAATGCACAAAACAATGATGTTTGGACTTCTTCTGTTTTGCATCACATTTCTCACAATTGAAGAAGGCAATGGGGCGTTGCATTGTCCTAACGAGAGTAATATGCCGGTAAATCCATTCATGATAATGACGAATGCTTTTCCTTCTTTATTTGCTACTATTAAAAAGAGGTAGTAGAAAATTTGGATTTGGATTTGTATTAAGAACGGCGTTCAATTTATACTTATTCCTACTAAGCCACCAAAAATATTACAAAGAGCGACACTTTCAGTATAGTTTAAACAACATGTAATTAATGAGTTTAGTTATCGTATAGCGCCACTGTTGTGTATTGAGTTCATTTATCCTGTTCCTCGGTTTTCTTTTTGCAGCTTTCCTATCACAATTTTATTAGATAATTTGAAATCCCAGCGTTACTTGTCAATCGCTATCAGAGCGCCTTTATCAAAACAGTTTTATCGTCATCATTTATCATCGCAGTCTTTTTAACTGTAATTTCAAAACGCACGACACGGAAAAAAAACGCTAAAAACAGCACCTTCATTGTTAGAAAATTCTCGAGTTTGAATTGACCTTACGCACATCTTGTTAACGATTAATTTCTTTCCTTTTTACAGCCCTGTAAAAAAGGGAAGGTTTTCAAGAGACGAGTCTGTGTCGCTGCTCGACGATTGAACTGCGAACAACTCCTGCAAGAAGAGAACGTAAACACAAGAGTTCAGGAAACGGCGCTCCCAAATAACAACTAGAAAATACTTTGTAACGTTCTGTAGAAGTTCTGTAACCTCAAATAAAGTGATTAGAGAAATTAAAGTCTCAGTTTGTTTTTAAAACTTCACTGGTGTGTGCACTATTGATATTTTTCCTAAGGAGAGGGGTGGTGGTGGGCAAGGAGTGGCGGGTGTTTAGAGCGTGTTCGGTCTCGCAAACACCTGCCTCGCGAAAGGACAAGCGCCGCATGAGGACATGTTTCATTATCATCATCCTACTGATAGCTAAATATCGTATGTATGGCTATTGCTTCTGGTGCAGGTAAAGACATGAGAAAAATCAAAGCTTAACTTTTCGATATGAGCAGAGACAAAGTGGGAATAAAAAAGCTTGGGCATGAAGGTTTGACTCTTAAAAAAATTACTTGGTTAAAACGCAAAACAGCACTAAAGTGGCATATCCATCAGATTGGGACAGGTCAGAATGGTCAAGCAGCACATGCCATCTGATCGCTTATTTTACGTTCATTCTCAATTAAGAGACGAAAAAACGTGTGCTTACTTCTTTGTAAACAGAAACATTTTCATCTCTTGTAAAAGTTGCGAGTTGCGCGCGTAATATTAGCCGCCTCTGTTTTAAAACTAGCTGTCTGAAAATTGGTCACTGGTCATTTTCATCATTGAGATTTTAGACCAACTTTTCATTCTCGATGAAAAAAGCTCGACGTGTGACAGGTTGTCTTGCCAAGCCTTATCAACCAGGCTCATTGTTATGCCTGTCAAACAGTGTCATACCGGGACAGGTGAACAAGCGCAACCGCGACTGTTCATGTGTTATATTTAAAAATAATCCACACAAAAAACGCCTTTCCCAAACTGTTTTATGCGTTAATTATCAGTTTAAAAACCCTGTTGGTAAAATGCTTTTGGTTACGCTTGCTCTTTATGTACTATTGGAACTTTGAATTACAGAAATTCACTAACCGATGAAACAATATATACCATGCACACCAACAGTGTTACTGACAGAGTTTACAGTAGGGAATTGTCCAAGATCAGTTTCTCCTCTGTGACAAGTGTCATTACGGGACGGGACGGGACGGGAAGGGACGGGACTGGACGGGTCTTACGGGAAACTCGTTCGGTCGTATCCGTCTGCGTCGACGAATTCTGGTCCCCCCTGCTAGACCAGAAACATGTCGAGAATTTACACTGAGACGGTTTTCTGGCCAAGGTTCCAAGAATAATTTCATCAAAGGGACTAGACCTAGAAAGACTAGAAAGGTAGTTAGTGTGTATTATTATATGGCTACAATAGTGCGCGCGCTCTGATTGGCTGCTGAGCGGGCATTATTTTCTTGTAATGACCGGGCATTATAAAAAAAAAATTTCAATGTTAAATTTGACCTAGATCTTGGCGTAATAAAGGCAAAAATTGTCTTATTTTCAAAGAAACTGTTTTTACTGTCCCTTCTGGTTTCGATCGTACGACCATGGTTTTATCTGTTCAGTGAACGTGGCCTCGAATGATCTCTCTCGCGCGCAAACGGATATTGGAAAGCGCTTCCGGTTTTTTTTCCAGCGCTAAAAAGGCCATATAATAAACAACTTATTAACCTCGTCCGTTCGGTCATTACAGGGAAATCTCAGACCTCAGCCTTGATGTATTGACCTCGCTGTCGCTCGGTCAATACATCAAGGCCTCGGTCTGAGATTTCCCTGTAATGACCTCACTCTCGGTTAATAAGTGGTATTTAATCTCTTTCGAATACACACGCGTAAGGTGTGTCCCTTGTTATCCTTCATTATGTCTGTATGCTATATATTCATTATTGCACTGAATGTTTTTTTCTCTCTCTCGCAAGTAGTACGAGTTACTTTCACCGTTTGCCCGTTACCGATTGTGAATTGCCTAAGGAAAACGAGTTTACAGAAACCGTGAGCGAAGCTAGCGGCGAAGTAACGTGTCAGTCTGTTACGTCACCTGGTAATCCCGAATTAGTTCAACATGGACAAGTGTTTGTTCTCTTCTATTTATAGACTCAACTTGACATCAATGAAAAACAGATCGAAACCAGACAGAAAATCGATAAGGAAACCGTGTAGAGTTAAATTTCAAAGGAAATCAGAAACAATAAAGACGCGTTCTCAAGTCGAAATTCCAACGTACGGGAGTCCGACCCATTACCAGAGGTCGTAAACGAGTTTCTTCTGCGTGACACATAAGAACCTTTTTTCACAATAGGACGCAAAGCTCGCCAGACCGGTTACCCTTTCTAATGTGCAAACATCTAGTGTTATGCAGCCGACGTTTTGTTCATAGATATCTTTTGGAGTTAACCGTAAAACTGGCGAAAACTTTGGCCGTTAGGCTAAACATTGTAAAATTTTAACTGTTCGTCTAAAAAATATTAACCATGAAAAAGTCTTGGCCACGAAAGTGAGAGTCTCCCTGAATCTCTCTTGTCAAGTCTTGTTTTTGTAAATTAAAGCAGCGAAATTATACAGCATGTTTGTATTTCTTAACAGGCATATAAATCTAACACCTATAGTAGTAAGCTATATATCAGTCAACAATTCGCCATCCCACAGTGGTCCTAACGCCTTAAATGTTTTTTACAGTAATCAAAATAAATTTTCATCTTTTTAAAGCAATGAAAAAAGTTAACTTTTTAAAATTGTGGTAATTAATATTTAAGATTTCTGTTAACTGTAAGGAAAGTAAATTAAGCGTCAGCCGTTAAAATGCCAAAATATTAACCGTTAGCTGTAAAAGCCACCACCCCATTGATACCCTCCATGTGTTTTGACTTCAGGGAAAACAAAACAGGAAGATTAAAACAACAGTTAAACACAACTTCTTCATGATATTAAATTGTTCTCGGCTCTATAAATTGTTCTCATTTTTCTCAAAGATGAGAACAATTTTTCTCAAAGATGTTTTCGGGCTACTATTAATCAAAAACTCCTCTTCTTGTGTCCTATTGTTTTTTAACCGATATCTAGTAGAGGAAACTCGCACAACTCTTAGCCTCTAGACCTTTATCACAGGCGGTGCGTTTTCAATTCATATCTCGGAAACCAAATTAGGTATTGTTTTTCAAAACCTGTCATATTTTGACATCGAGCGCCAATAGGTCAACAAGCTGCCAACAATCTGAAGCATATGCCAGTTTCATAACGTGTTTATTCATATCCTGGTATACATGTGTGTATATCTTCTCCTTCTGATGTTCATATATTTGTATTGTTACCAGTTCGAAGAATTTCCTAATACATCAATTCCTTATATGATCAGTTTCATACAATAACTACATAAGTTATTTGAATTGTTTATAAAGCTGACGTTATAAAACATTCCCTTAAGAAGCGGGTTGCACTTCTTCAAGGCATCAAACTGACTCGTTCAGCTTTCTGAAGGTGACCAAGATGGACAAAGCAATGGCGATTGGTTTTCTTTTCCTCTTTTGCGTCGTTTTCCTTATGATAGAAGAAAGCTCTGGGATCGCTCCTCATCACATTGTTAATCGAAGTAGCGACACGGTATTGCCTCTGACTGCAGTTATTTATTTTAGAGCTTAATCTTGCTTTTAAAAATTATCTATGCACTTGATTTTTGGGGGTTTGTTTAGATATAAAGAGCTTAACCTTCAGGTTAAGAAGAAAACCAAACAAAAGCTGTTGCTCGTAGAGAGCGATAAAAGTGCAATTCTTGGTTTTAATTTCTCCATGCGAGCTTGTAGAAGAGTTTCGTCGGTCTTCTTAACGATTGATATTTTCTTTTCTTTTTACAGGGCTATGACAAAAAGGAGCATGTCAAGAGAGGAATCTGTCGCGCTGCTCGACGATTTAACTGCAGAGAACTCCTGCAAGACGAGAACGTGAACCCAAGTGTTTAGCAAACCGCTCCACAATACTAACTTCTAAGCATTATGTAACTTCAGGGAGCCTCAAATAAAATGTAAACTCGTGGTACCTCCTGTGTTTTTATGACTTTGGCAGAAAAATAAGCAATACTCCGGGGGGTGGGGGGTTTGTCTCTGGGAGCTCCTTCTCAAAATTGCGTGTGATTGGTCGATTTGTAAAATTGGCACCTGCTTATGGTTGCGATTCGGTTCTCTCTGAAAAGTTTTTAAGGACGTTAATGTTAAAAATATTAGGTTATTTAAAGAAATAATGTTAAATGATCCTATTGTTTTCGCTTTGTGTGTCACTGGTCTTATGGTGAAAGTGATAAAAGTGATATGCTATAAATGCAATTTCGTTTTCATAGCAAACATCGCGGAAAATTATTTACTCCATGTTAAAAGAGCTCTCATCTGTCAAATTTTGACTGGCACAGACCGATGTTATCGGGCTAATATTGGTCGATAACTAAACTTCTTGTATCATGAGTATTTTGGGAATTTTTTGTTCTCAAACTTGATTATGTACTGTATTTTTTAAACCGATTCCGAAAGTAGGAAAGAAAATCAAATCAAGTATAGTTTTCCGAAGTCTGTCATATTTATATATATTGACCACCAACAGGTGAACAAACACAAGAAAGAGGCACATGTCAAGTGTCTTTATTCCACAATGATATACTTTTATATTTATCTTCCCCCGCCAGTGTTCATATACTGCTGTGTTACTAGTTAAAAGAATTTCGCTATGCATCAATCCCCTTAATAATAAGTTATTTGAGTTTCTTTTCAAGGCTGACGTTATAGAATAGTTCCTAAAGGCGGGCTGCACTTCAACAAAGCGTCAAACTGACTCGTTCAGCTTGCTGAAGGTGACCAAGATGGACAAAGCACTGGCGATTGATTTTCTTTTCCTCTTTTGCGTCGTTTTCCTTATGATAGAAGAAGGCTCTGGGCTGTTTATTACTAAATCTCCTTACCGCCCGGTATTGCCTGTGACTTCAGTTATCTATTTTAGAGCTTGATCTTGCTTTCAAGGTGATTTACGCACTTGATTATTTTTTGAGATATTGAGAGCTTAACCACATAACAGCTATACTGTTTATAGAGTGCTGGCGATCAAAGCGCCTAGGGAAATATGTTCAGGCCGCTACATGTTTACACACCTCGTTCCACCAAGAAAAAAACCTGCCCTGATGCCAGTTTTAGTTGAGATGTTCAAATGTTGTTCGATTTATAGTGGTCAATGTGCTTAGCTACAGCCAGCTAGCTCACAGGCATGCCACTTAAAATGAAAGAAATAACTCAGGTAAAGATAATAGAGGCATGACCGAAGAGATGAAGTTGGGTCTACCGAGAAACAACTCCAGCTTAGTGGTCAGAGCGGGACATGAACGCAGCCAGACCAACCACTTTCCTATGACAATTTTATTAGACAATTTAAAATTCCAGTGTTACTTGTCAATCGATCTCAGAACGTTTTAATCACTTCAGTTTTTGTCGTCATCTTAGAACTCATCGTTTTAACTTTTTGCAGCAGTGCACAAAACGCACGAGACTGATCTGCAAATAAAAACGGCAAAAAGTATCAGTTTCTTTGCTAGATAAATTTCGAGTTCAATTAACCACACCCACATCTAGTGGAGTTTCATCAGTCTTCTTAACTAATAATTAATTTCTTTTTACAGAAATTTACAGAAAAAAAAGGAACATCAAGAGAGGAATCTGCCGCGCTGCTCGGCGACTGAACTGCAAGCAACTTCTGCAAGACGAGAACATAAACCTAAGAGTCCAGGAAACCGTTCCAAATTGCTAACTTGAAAACATCATGCAAGCTCCTTAAAGAGCTTAAAATAAATTGTAAACTCGTACTACAACCTTTGATTTTATGACTTTGGTTCTGAGGTAAAAGGGTAAAGTATGCATACGAGCCAAGTGGCTCATCAGACCGGAGCTTATTTCGGTTTCTGTAGCATGAAGCGACTATTTCCCCTGGATGGGATGCTAGTCCATCACAGGGTTACCCACAATCATCAACTTCACTAGTATACATTTATACACCAGGGTGGAGAGAGGCACTGTGAGATTATACTCTCTTGCCCAAGAACACAACACAATGTCCCCGGCAAGGGCTCGAACCCGGACTGCTCGATCCTGAGTCGAGCGCACCAACAATGAGACCACTGCACCTCCCTGACTTTGTTTGTGAAATAAGCAATATTCTTAGGGGTTGTCTTTTAGCGCTCCTTCTTGAAATTATGATTATTCTTTTCGTCAAATGACATCAGCGTAGTAGCATCTACGTAGTACCATTCTGTAGACTGGTGTTCAAAGTTTTAGGGGAGGTAAATGCCAACAAGGTGATTAAGCAACTTGCAAAAAAAGACAATATACATATACATGGAAATTTACAAGGAAAAACAGGACCAGAAGTTGGTTCCGAATATATAAATTTATATGCTTAAACTTTTTTGTCCATTGCAAAAATTTTACGCCGATTCTGTTTACCCTAACGATTCTATTTACCCTAACGGCTCGTGATTTACAAGCTTTTGTCGTGTTCTCCCAACATACCGCGTGGTTTATACCGCCGGTAAACCCATAGAAAGAGTCGTCTATTGCTTAATGATTCTATTTACTACGTTTTTCAGTCGCGGATCCAGGGGAGGTGAAATGGGTGAATTTTCACCCCCCCCCCCCCTTTTTTTCTGAGCCCCTTTCTAATTATTCATCGGAAATCAATCATGCTGATGCACAGACCTCAAACACCTCAACCAGGCATTGGTTCTATTACATTATTACAAAAATTCACCCCCCATCCTGGATCCGCGCCTGTTGTTGGCTGTTATTTTACGAGTTTTCGTTTGAGCTTATTTTGCACTCCATTTTTTTCCTATTTGTCTCCGGTGGAAAGTTTTAGACATTTCGGTCTAATAGAAAGATTCCAAGAACTAAGCCAAGGAATGAACCCAGAAAGCTTGATCCGAAGTCCATTTTGCTAACTTGTTAGACCACTGCGCCTTACCTATCTTACATAAGCATCAAGTCTGTTTTTGCTCTATATTAATGCCGTAATATAACCGGCATTGGCTCAGCGCTAAATGTTTCAAAGAAAAATTATAGACTTCTTTTATTTCTTTTTAATTAACCCAGAAACTAGCATGGGTGTTTTTATGAAGACAAGCATTTTTGTGACCAGTCTTTCATCGCTCTACAAGAGGACTTTTCTTAAGGTAAGAGATTTTGGATTGCCTTGTTAAACGGAGGGGCTTATGAGCGGAATAATAACACGATCTACAACATTGTTCATCAAAATACGTTTTCCAGTTACTGTTTTTTTTTAATTAAGCTTCAAAACATCGTAATAAATCTAAATTACTCCATGTTATACTAGAGTGGGGTTTTTATTCGGGGTGGGCTTGTTATCGGAAGTATTATTTTGCTTGGCTTTAATATAAGCGGGAGAGCTTATAAGCGGGAGATGTACACCTTCCCAAACCAGACAGGCCACTAAAAAGAGACAGATGCAATAACGGTTTAATTAAAAACTCGTTTAACACGTTAATTTGAAACACTACTCAATCCAAAGGCGTCAACTAAGTTTCAAGCTGTTCGGCTGAGTCTCAAAAACGTCAGTGCATGCATTGTGTTTGATGCTGAGGTATAAAGGGAAGTTTTTGACGCTTTACAAAGAATTCGAAAATTACGAGAAAAATTAATTTCTGAAACATAAGGAATTAGAAAACAATACTGACAACTAAAACAATATGGTACGGCTTATGCATTTGAATAATGTATTTCGATGTCGAACTGTTGGCCATGCATAAATTACCGATGAGGAAGTCAGTTTTGTAAACTGGCTCCGATCAGGAAATATTAATTTATTACTTTGTTTTAGTTTGTGCGTAGAAATTCTTTCAACTACGCTTCTAATAATTAAACCCAGTGCTTGTAGGACGTGTAAAGGAACAATTTATGTCATTTTACAGGCTAGGAAAGTAAACAGGTGAATCAACCGATTTTGAGTCCATTTCGAAAACCGATTACGATTCCGGAAGTTTTCAATCTCACTTTCGTGTTACTGAAAATTATTGCCCGTTCACATCATTTCAGGTTCAACTCCTTTCCTCTCCTCGATTTTATTCTGTGACTCGACAATATTTTTCGCTTGATTCCCCGATGGTGCGATCAGGAAACGAACAATTCGTGAACATCCACAACCAAAAATTGTAATTTCTCTCAAATAAAACTCATTTTACCAAAACACAGACAAAGCTAGTAAAAATACCGAACAAGACAATGAATGGTTTAGCGCCAAAGTAATTAACTTTTATGAGTGTTTCGTCCAAGGAATCTTCATGGGCACCCCATGTCGGTGCCGTTTTTGCTTACACCAAAAGCACTTTTCTCAGTACCTTACCTAAGGAATCGTAGCTTCTGAAAATGAGAATGGGGTGACGAAAAAAACAAAAAAATACAGGAAGCCACACAGACGTGTTCCTTTATCTATTGGTTTATAAGGCAGCTGTTTCACGATGTGCTTATTGACCATAATGTCAACATGTCTATTATCTCCAACACTCTGAATAAATTAACATGCAATTTATAATTATCATTATGGCTATAAAATTAAATCGTGGTCGTATTAAATGGGTTGTCGGATAAGAGGTATTCTCTAAAAAAGGGGACAGTAACGAAATTAGCCATTTCGTTGTCCAAAAAAGTTGCCTTTAGAACGTGGTTTTATTGTAGTTAACAGACCTTCGTTAAAGATCAAAATAATTTCTTTTTTCTGTTCAGTATATTTGCACTCATTACCTGCATATTTGAATTTGTACCGGTATTATAAGGAGAATGTATATCTTGGTCTGTGTTAGGGCGTAACGAACGTAAGACTAGCCTGATTGAACACATGACAAAACAGGTGTTACAAGAACGGAAGTTAAAAGAAGCTTGAACAATCGCTAAGCGAAACACTGTCTCGCTCAGCTTCCTGAAGTTCCGCAAAATGCACAAAACAATGATGTTTGGACTTCTTCTGTTTTGCATCACATTTCTCACAATTGAAGAAGGCAATGGGACGTTGCATTGTCCTAACGAGAGTAATATGCCGGTAAATCCATTCATGATAATGACGAATGCTTTTCCTTCTTTATTTGCTACTATTAAAAAGAGGTAGTAGAAAATTTGGATTTGGATTTGTATTAAGAACGGCGTTCAATTTATACTTATTCTTCTAAGCCACCAAAAATATTACAAAGAGCGACACTTTCAGTATAGTTTAAACAACATGTAATTAATGAGTTTAGTTATCGTATAGCACCACTGTTGTGTATTGAGTTCATTTATCCAGTTCCTCGGTTTTCTTTTCGCACCTTTCCTATCACAATTTTATTAGATAATTTGAAATCCCAGCGTTACTTGTCAATCGCTATCAGTGCGCTTTTATCAAAACAGTTTTATCCTCATCATATATTCATCGCAGTCTTTTTAATTAACTGCAATTTCAAAACGCACGGCACGGATCTCAAGAAAAAACAAAGCTAAAAACAGCACCTTCATTGTTAGAAAATTCTGGAGTTTGAATTGACCCTACGCACATCTTGTTAACGATTAATTTGTTTCCTTTTTACAGAGCTGTAACAAAGGGAAGGTTTTCAAGAGACGAGTCTGTGTCGCTGCTCGACGATTGAACTGCGAACAAGAAGAGAACGTAAACACAAGAGTTCAGGAAACCGCTCCCAAATAACAACTAGAAAACACTCTGTAACGTTCTGTAAAAATTCTGTAACCTCAAATAAAGTGATTAGAGAAATTAAAGTTTCAGTTTGCTTTTAAAACTTCACTGGTGTGTGCACTATTGATTTTTTTCCTAAGGAGGGGTGGGGGGGTGGTGGTGGACAAGGAGTGGTAGGTGTTGACAGCGTGTTCGGTCTCGTAAACACCTGCCTCGTGACAGGACAAGCGCCGCATGAGGACATTAACAGAAGATTTAGAATTGAGATAATTTTAACATGTTTCATTATCATCATCCTACTGATAGCTAAATATCGTATGTAGGGCTATTGCTTCTGGTGCAGGTAAAGACATGAGAAAAATCAAAGTTTAACTGTGCGATATGAGCAGAGACAAAGTGGAAATAACAAAGCTTGGGCATGCAGGTTTGACTCTTAAACAAAATACTTGGTTAAAACGCAAAACAACACTGAAGTGACATATCCATCAGAAAATGTCCGATGTGGGACAAATGTTTTTAAAAATAAAATAAAAATAAAAAAATAAAAAAAGTGGGCTTAACTCTTTGTAAACAGAAACATTTTCATCTGTTGTAGCTGAAAGAAAAAGGAAGTTTTTCGCATAAATTAAAAACTCGAGTTGCGCGCGTACTATTAGCCGCCTCTGTTTTAAAACTAGCTGTCTGAAAATTGGTCATTTTCATCTGGCAATCGTTGAGATTTTAGACCAACTTTTCATTCTCGATAAAAAAAGCTCGACGTGTGACAGGTTGTCTTGCCAAGCCTTATCAACCAGGCTCATTGTTATGCCTGTCAAACAGGGTCATACCGGGACAGGTGAACAAGCGCAACTGCGACAGTTCATGTGTTATATTTGAAAACAATCCACCCAGCAAACGCCTTTCCCAAACTGTTTTACACGTCAATTATCAGTTTAAAAACCCTGTCGGTCAAGTGCTTTTGGTTACGCTTGCTCTTTACGTACTATTGGAACTTTGAATTACAGAAATTCACTAACCGATGAAACAATATATACCATGCACACCAACAGCGTTACTGACAGAGTTAACAGTAGGGAATTGTCCAAGATCAGTTTCTCCTCTGTGACAAGTGTCATTACGGGACGGGACGGGAAGGGACGGGACTGGACGGGTCTTACGGGAAACTCGTTCGGTCGTATCCGTCTGCGTCGACGAATTCTGGTCCCCCATGCTAGACCAGAAACATGTCGAGATTTACACTGAGACGGTTTTCTGGCCAAGGTTCCAAGAATAATTTCATCTAGAAAGACTAGAAAGATAGTTAGTTTGCATTAATCTCTTTCGAATACACACGCGTAAGGTGTGTCCCTTGTTATCCTTCATTATGTCTGTATGCTATATATTCATTATAGCACTGAATGTTTTTTTCTCTCTCTCGCAAGTAGTACGAGTTACTTTCACCGTTTGCCCGTTACCGATTGTGAATTGCCTAAGGAAAACGAGTTTACAGAAACCGTGAGCGAAGCTAGCGGCGAAGTAACGTGTCAGTCTGTTACGTCACCTGGTAATCCCGAATTAGTTCAACATGGACAAGTGTTTGTTCTCTTCTATTTATAGACTCAACTTGACATCAATGAAAAACAGATCGAAACCAGACAGAAAATCGATAAGGAAACCGTATAGAGTTAAAGTTCAAAGGAAATCAGAAACAATGAAGACGCGTTCTCAAGTCGAAATTCCAACGTACGGGAGTCCGACCCATTACCAGAGGTCGTAAACGAGTTTCTTCTGCGTGACACATAAGAACCTTTTTTCACAATAGGACGCAAAGCTCGCCAGACCGGTTACCCTTTCTAATGTGCAAACATCTAGTGTTATGCAGCCGACGTTTTGTTCATAGATATCTTTTGGAGTTAACCGTAAAACTGGCGAAAACTTTGGCCGTTAGGCTAAACATTGTAAAATTTTAACTGTTCGACTAAAAAATATTAACCATGAAAAAGTCTTGGCCACGAAAGTGAGAGTCTCCCTGAATCTCTCTTGTCAAGTCTTGTTTTTGTAAATTAAAGCAGCGAAATTATACAGCATGTTTGTATTTCTTAACAGGCATATAAATCTAACACCTATAGTAGTAAGCTATATATCAGTCAACAATTCGCCATCCCACAGTGGTCCTAACGCCTTAAATGTTTTTTACAGTAATCAAAATAAATTTTCATCTTTTTAAAGCAATGAAAAAAGTTAACTTTTTAAAATTGTGGTAATTAATATTTAAGATTTCTGTTAACTGTAAGGAAAGTAAATTAAGCGTCAGCCGTTAAAATGCCAAAATATTAACCGTTAGCTGTAAAAGCCACCACCCCATTGATACCCTCCATGTGTTTTGACTTCAGGGAAAACAAAACAGGAAGATTAAAGCAACAGTTAAACACAACTTCTTCATGATATTAAATTGTTCTCGGCTCTATAAATTGTTCTCATTTTTCTCAAAGATGAGTACAATTTTTCTCAAAGATTTTTTCGGGCTACTATTAATCAAAAACTCCTCTTCTTGTGTCCTATTGTTTTTTAACCGATATCTAGTAGAGGAAAACTCGCACAACTCTTAGCCTCTAGACCTTTATCACAGGCGGTGCGTTTTCAATTCATATCTCGGAAACCAAATTAGGTATTGTTTTTCAAAACCTGTCATATTTTGACATCGAGCGCCAATAGGTCAACAAGCTGCCAACAATCTGAAGCATATGCCAGTTTCATAACGTGTTTATTCATATCCTGGTATACATGTGTGTATATCTTCTCCCTCTGGTGTTCATATATTTGTATTGTTACCAGTTAGAAGAATTTCCTAATACATCAATTCCCTATATGATCAGTTTCATATAATAACTACATAAGTTATTTGAATTGTTTATAAAGCTGACGTTATAAAACACTCCCTTAAGAAGCGGGTTGCACTTCTTCAAAGGATCAAACTGACTCGTTCAGCTTTCTGAAGGTGACCAAGATGGACAAAACAATGGCGATTGGTTTTCTTTTCCTCTTTTGCGTCGTTTTCCTTATGATACAAGAAAGCTCTGGGATCGCTATTCATAAACCTCTTACAGAACGTAGCGACACGGTAATGTCTGTGACTGCAGTTATTTATTTTAGAGCTTAATCTTGCTTTTAAAAATTATCTATGCACTTGATTTTTGAGGGTTTGTTTAGATATAAAGAGCTTAACCTTCAGGTTAAGAAGAAAATCAAATAAAAGCTGTTGCTCGTAGAGAGCGATAAAAGTGCAATTCTTGGTTTTAATTTCTCCATGCGAGCTTGTAGAAGAGTTTCGTCCGTCTTCTTAACGATTGATATTTTTTTCTTTTTGCAGGCCTATAACAAAAAGGAGCATGTCAAGAGAGGAATCTGTCGCGCTGCTCGACGATGGAACTGCAAAGAACTCCTGCAAGACGAGAACGTGAACTCAAGTGTTTAGCAAACCGCTCCACAATACTAACTTCTAAGCATCATGTAACTTCAGGGAGCCTCAAATAAAATGTAAACTCGTGGTACCTCCTGTGTTTTATGACTTTGACAGGAAAATAAGCAATACTCCGGGGGGGAGGGTTGTCTCTGGGAGCTCCTTCTCAAAACTGCGTGTGATTGGTCGATTTGTAAAATTGGCACCTGCTTATGGTTGCGATTCGGTTCTCTCTGAAAAGTTTTTAAGGAAGTTAATGTTAAAAAAATTAGGTTATTTAAAGAAATAATGTTAAATGATCCTATTGTTTCGCTTTGTGTGCCACTGGTCTTGTAGTGAATAGATGCATTTCGTTTTCATAACAAACATCGCCGAAAAATTATTTACTCCATATTAAAAGAGCTCTCATCTTCCATGTTTCCGGGCTAATATTATTCTTGTATCATGAGTATTTTGGGAATTTTTTGTTATCAAACTTGATTATGTAGTGTAAAACCAAATCAACTATAGTTTTTCGAAGTCTGTCCGTTTTGATATTGACCACCAACTGGTGAACAAACACAAGAAAGAGACACATGTCAGGTTCGTAATGTCTTTATTCCACCCTAAAATACTTTTATATTTATCTTCTCTCACCGGTGTTCATATATTTGCTGTACTTTTTGTTAAAAGAATTTCGCTATGCATCAATCGCCTTAATGATAAGTTATTTGAGTTTGTTTCAAGGCTGACGTTATAGAATAGTTCCTTAAAGGCGGGCTGCACTTCAACAAAGCGTCAAACTGACTCGTTCAGCTTGCTGAAGGTTACCAACATGGACAAAGCAATGGCGATAGGTTTTCTTTTCCTCTTTTGCGTCGTTTTCCTTATGATAGAAGAAGGCTCTGGGCTGTTTCTTTCTGGCTCTCCTTACCACACGGTATTGCCTGTGACTTCAGTTATCTTGCTTTTAAAAATTATGTATGTACTTGATTTTTTTTTTTGAGATATTGAGGGCTTAACCCCGAGGATAATAACAGCTATACTGTTTGTACAGTGCAGGAGATCAAAGCGCCTAGGGAAATATGTTCATGGCGCTACATGTTTACACACCTCGTTCTACCAAGAAAAAAATCTGCCCTGATGCCAGTTTTAGTTGAGATGTTCAAATGTTGTTCGGATTATAGTGACCAATGTGCTTAGCTACAGCCAGCTAGCTCACAGGCATGCACTTAAACTGAAAGAAATAACTCAAGTAAAGATAATAGGTACAGGGTTAAAATTATAATAACAATTAGCACAGCAATTCGCATAAAGGAGAACAAAAACTTTGGCTCATATATTCGTGCAATTTTCGACATTAGTTGTTATTATAATTTCAACCCGTGTGGTATTTTTGAGAAAATGACGTCATTTTCTCCAATTCTCAACCAAGACTTGGAACAAGGGAAATTAATGGCGGCCGTAAATTCTCGGAAACCGCGAGTTCTAATGTTCGGAATAGATTGAAATTTGGCAAGATATCTAGGAAAGACCTGTTGTGTTCGAAAATGTAAAGAACTGGATATCGAAAATTTCATCATAGTGGCACTTTAAGTGTTTCACGTGAGGAAATAGCCTAAGCGATGGTACAAATCGTCCTTAAATGCTCGCAAAATAAACCAAACTCGAGTGTTGTAATTTATTTCGATTAGCGAGTTGATTATGGCCAATGCGACGAGTGATTGTCCTCGGAAAGTACAAGAAACCGTTTAAGCGCCTATTGAATAGAACAGGAAAATTTTAAGTCGGGCACTTTGGACATTTATTTATAAGCGGCATTTTACAACACATTCTCGTTCCAAATTCAGAGTAGAATTTTCCGTTGACTTAACCGAAGGTTAGTCGTAATCTGGTCGCTGTAGAGAGGAAGCAGTTATAGGAAAGTAGCTTTTAAACTTACAGACAACGACAAAAACGGGAACAGGTGGTATATAAGACCGAAGGCTAGCATAAAAACATAGACAACTTGGTTAATTTCCATCTATTTATTGACAATTCAAGCCAAGTTAATTAGTTTTAAGTTTGTTTATAGAGGTCGGTTTCCATAACTTGCGTCAGTTTCAGCCGTCAGGTGTTTCACTCTAGACTTGTTCGTCTTCCGCTCTGGAGTCGCAATTCAGAGCTCGCGCGGCCTCACAGATGCTCCTTTGGGAACGAAACAACTGAAAACAGAAAGGTCGCATGTGAATATCAATGAATCGAAATTCTTTGAACCCTCTGCAATTACGTTACGTGCTCTATTGAGTGAAATTAAACTGTCGCACGTTTCCTGCCTCTTTGCTAATTTTTATATATCGTAAAGTTTCACAGCTGGTCGTGCATAATTAATCCCTTGCAAAAAATCTTCTTTTAAGAAATCAGTATACGAGAAGACAGTTTGGCAATTATTTCGTCTGCACCAAGCGTGGAGACGTGTCTGATTAAGTACGATCACATAGCGGCTCTGACTGTGACTTAGCTGGAATTGCTTCTCGCGTGGTAGACCCCAGTTCAACTCGTCGGTCTAGCTTTTAAATAGCCAACTGGCCTTACCTCCGCCAGTTGATATTTGTAAGCCTGTTATGTTTAGTTGATATCTTTGTTTCTTTAAGTTTAAGTGGCATGCCTGTGGACTACCTAACTAAACGTTTTTGACCACGAGAAACAACAACTATTTTTTTACTCCTTCTTCAGCCTGTTGTGTCGCAGAAACGATGCTCTCCGGCGGCAATTGGCGGGCATGGTAAAGGGTATAAAGGCACAGATCTAATGATCGCCAAGTCAGTCAAAACTTCCCGACACTCCAGTTTTATTTTTTTAACAGCCGACATCTAGAAAATGGTCAACTGCTATATTGCAAGATTTTATCTTTCTCACATAACTTATTGTTACTAAGCTTTTGATCGATTAGTGTTAATGCCCCTCTTTTCAAAACATATAAAATTTTGACGAGTGCAAATGGCTTGAAATTGAACAGGATAATGAATTATTCAATCCCTTGGGGGAGCTTAGTTTTTTCAGGAGTCCATTTTAATGTTTGAATAGCATCGTTTTTTGTTAATATTCTCCGATTCTCAGTGCCCTTCCTCTGAAACGTGCTATAGTACTTTTCGAAAATCGAAAATGATGTCCAATTTATTTTTCCCCTTTAAGTTACTCGCAAAAATATGCAAATAGCACGCGTAGAATTTGAAAGAAACAGTAAGCTAAACCCTATTGGATATCGATGGAGCTTTTTAGGCGATTTTGAAGCGTAAGCTACGCTCTTTGAAGAGATCTAGTTAGGAAAAGATTGTTCATTATATGGTAAGCAGGCCTCAAAATCCGTTGAGAGTTAACACTAGAGGAAATTAAATACTAATAAGATTAAAAAAAGAAGCGATTTCACATTTCGCGTTTGTTTGATGTGTTTAGAAATAACGTCTATGTCTACTAATGAGAAAGAGTGGCTTGTTGAAAAAGAAGTCATATTGATTTGAGCCAGTAGGAATCGAAAAATGTCGATCACACTCCAACCCTGGTGTGCGACTAGTCAAAATATCACTATCGATCGGTACTGCCATACCCATTATTAACTGCTTGGGTAACCTAAGAGGTAAGGTGAAAGAATTTTGAAACTAAATGAAAGATGTTTAGTTACCTCGGACTTTTTCATTTCTCGTCTTTTGGCAGTGTTGATTGATCGGCGCCGCATTGAAAGGACTGCTTCTCCGTCCTGAGAACATACCAACAGCAAAACGGAAACAACGAGGCACAGCAAAACCAACGAAGATGAGAACTTCTTCATAGCGATAAACAAAACGATTCAGAAGTGAACGTTCCTGAATGCTCCTCTGGTTACAAAAAGAATACACCTTGCAGCACAAGCCAATCTCTTCTAACAGATAAAGAACTATCTGAGTTTTAAAGTTTGCTTTTGCTGGAAACTTAATACCCAAATTCACCTTGCAATCGAAGCCGAGCCTTGTTTCGTTTTAATAATGGGCTGTCAATTACATGCTTGACAGAAGAAACACACATGATATTTGTCACCGGAGACATTCATCAACGCCAAAGTAGGAGACGACAACCGAAATTATGAAAGGGGTAGGAAAGGGGTTTGAGCGTCGTGAACGAGTCAGTCATATCAGGTACACTCTTTCCACACGTGGATATTTCTAGATGGAGTGACCAGCAATCACATATACCACATACTAGTCCGATTAAACGAATCAGGAATCAGTAAAGGGCAACATAGTATACAAGAGAATCAAACTAAGCCTGAAAAAGCAGCAAAACTGGCAAGAAACAGTTTGTTAGAGATAAATACGATACAGCCAAGTTGAAGGATGAAGACATTCGAAAACATTTCCCATCAATTTGAGAAACAAATACAAAATTCTCGAAGATGAAGGTCCAGAAGTGATAGAAGATGAAGAGGTACGGCTCGACTGTCAAGAGATGGAGAAGGCGCATACACAGAAGCAACAGAAGAAGTTTTAGGTAGAGCAAGGAGGAAGAGGAAACAATGGGTCAGCCAAGAATCCTGCTACCTGGTAGACGACCAATGGTCACCTGGAGGCCTACCGATCTGCTCATATGTCTTCTTCTAAAAAACGAAATAAATCCTTTCACTAAATCTTACAAGACCTGCTACAAAAATTCCCTCCTACAAAGGTTTGGCTACCCATTGATCTCCAGACTAAATTGGTCTATAAAATTCTTTATGCCGACCGTCCGTGGAACTATATTGGCGAAACTGTGAGGGGTTTACCCCGGGGAGTGAGGATAATCGTCATCTCGCTTAGGGGTGTAAATTTCGGAGTTTGGTCTCACTTGGGGTGTTCTGGGCAAAACGCTATGATATATAGGTCTCGTTTAGGGTTGCACGTGAAGAAATATACAAATATACATTTAATTTATCGCGATGCTTTTAAAAACTACTTATGGGTAAAAGTATTCAATGATAATGGCTTTGCCATCATTAAAAGTCACTGTAATTTTCATTTGCCTGTGTTTTAACTCGGCCTCTTTTAGGGTTAAAAAAAACCTTGCATTTAGGTTTTTTCTTTACGCATTTCCCCATTCCCTGCCAAGGAAGAAAGAAGGGGTTTATGCTAAGCTCTTTACCTGTTTGAGTAATTAAGACTTAACCGTTCCTCATTTTGCCGTGTCTTGTAATGAATGTATTGTTTGACTTAGTTCAAACGTTTCAGGGACGGGTCCCATTTGGGGCCGCCAAAAAAATCATGTTTCTGAAAAACCATTACAGACTAATTGCGTCGCGTGTTTCTATTGAAAAGGGTTTTTAGTTTATATATACCGATTTGGCATACAAGCCCTGGCCAAATTTTGAGTAAACTATCACTTAAGTTCAGAAGTTCATAATTTGGGATTTAAAAGCTAAGAGTCAGGAAACAAGGCTAAAATGGTTTGGAGTATTTCATTAAGGCCAGCTTCTGTGTCACAGTTTCTTCAAAATTGTTTATAGCCCCTCCCCCTCCAACATGTAGAAAATCTGAACATCATACCTGAACACCTGGAACACATCTCAGATAACTAATTATTACTGAGCTTTTGATTATCGCAAGTTCCCTTTTTGACGAAACCATAAATGCTAATGAGAGTAAGTGTATTCAAAAAGAAAAATGACCATAATGAATTATTCATTCCTTTGTGGAGCTCAGTTGTGTTTTATGCTTCTCTTAAATTCTAATTTTTGAATAGCCTGTTAGTTGGTTAATTTTCTCTGATTATGCCTTTCCTCTGAGACTTCTGTAGTAATTTTCGAAAATGAAGTTCAGCTAATCTTTGAAGCTACGCAACGCAAGCATATAACGGTAAAAGACACAGTGAAGAAATTCTAGGAGATATATAGGAATCCTTGCCTACAATATGAGCTCATTAGCGCTTTTGCCACCCAGAAATTTTGCAGTTTTTGAAAGACAATTTCTCCTTGAATATTACACCCAAAGAGCTAAAAATTTCACCATGTACTAAGTTTCACTAGTTCTTTAACTGCCTAAAGTCAATTCATATCTAACATGTTTCGTTCTACACGCAAAGCCGTATGCAAATGAACAAAAATGTAAACAATGACGTCAGCATGAATCCGCCTATTAATGGAACAATTTAGACCGTCTTACATCGTAAAAAACTATGAGGTCTTAAAAAAATCTAGTTCTAAAAAAATACTTATTACGGTAAGCAGGCTTCTAAACCCGTTAAGAATTAATAGAGATAAGATAAAATACAGATAAGATAAAATAGTGGGAATTTTACATTTCGCGCCTGTTTGTTTACTGATGAGAAGGAGTTGCTTGGTGGAAAGAAGAAGTCATATTGATTTCAGGCGTAATCTCGTGCATTTAGTAGGGCTCAAATCCCCGGGGGTTACTCCCATATATGGCCTATCTAGGTACGTGCCGTGGGATAGGGTGGGGTATTTGAGGTTCTTGATCCTTAAATAGGGATCATTTTTGCCACTGTTGGCATTGTGTTGCCAGTGAGATCCTAAGATAGGGTGCCTAAATTCTACCGGCTAAAATTGCAGTAGGCAGATGCCAAGCTAAACGAAAAACAAATGATCTGTTAAAACTGAATCTTCGGTTAAGTTCCAGCTTTACACAAACGAAATAAAGCCGACCTGTACACGCGGTTCTTAATGTTTGATTTTCCCTTCAATAGGGTGTCATTTTTCGGGTTTGGGGCTTGACTTGTATCCTTAAATAGGGTCAGGGTTTAAGACCTTTCGCGGCACACCCCTATCTGAAATTTACGGAAGTACCCCCCCCCCCCCCCTCCCCGGGACTCAAACCCTGGTGTGAGACCATTCAGAATATCGCTATTGAACATTATTGCTTGTGCCTTATTTACTGCTGGGTAAAGAAGTAAATTTGTCAAAATCATTAACAAAGGAAATCATGACCGTGACACTGTTTAGATATCGGCTCTAGGTTAGTATAGATTTCTACGATTTTATTTCTAAGTTTTCTCCTTAGTTTTAGTTTTAATTGAGAAAATATATCAAGCAATCGAGACAGTGTTTGACCACATTTTCAAACACTTCGAAGTTCGTCAAAGAATACTCCGCTGTGTGTCGTATTTTCAACTCTCGTCTCAGTGGTTGGAAATGTGGTCAAACACGGTCTTTCCGTGCTTGATCATAGCTGTGGTTTGATATATTACTGAAAGTATTTTGAAGCTAAGGCCGCGTCCAAGTAGCACCGAATGAATTTGAAAACGCAGCTTTATTGAAGTTAGGCCTACCGTCAACACTAATCTGTCACAAAAACGCAACTTTTCGACTGTACCCTTCAAACACTTTTAAAAAGGAGCTTTTTGACAACGATTACTTCACGGTAATCATGTGATTTCCCTCCTCGTGCTTTTTTTTATTTGTTTTGTTTTAAATGCATGACCGGTGATTGCTGCGCTGTTAAATTTCAATTCTCCGGCGTAGTGTGGACGAAAAACATTTGATGCGTTTTCAGAGTGAAACCTTTGTTTTCAAATTACCCCGGCGTAATGTGGACGGAGGCTAAATGGAACTGTTCAGTTACCTCGGACTTTTTGATTTCTCTTCTGTCGGCAGCGTTTATTGTTCCTCCGGGAAGGGGAGCAAGTGCTTCTCCGCCATGAGAACATACCGACAGCAAAACGGAAACTACGAGGCACAGCAAAAGCAAGGAAGAGGAGAACTTCTTCATAGCGATAAACAAAACGGATCAGAAGAGAACGTTGTTGAATACTACGCTAGTTGATTTCGTTGAAAAGAATACACCTTGCCGCGCAAGCCAATCACTTCTTACAGATAAACATTGAGCTTGTTTTAAAAGAGAGTTCAATTAAAATGAGTTAAGAGTCCCTTATTAAAACGAATAAAAGGCTTCGATTATATAAAAGGTGGATTTCTGTTAATGGGTTTTAAATTACTAAAAGAAAAGAACCGGGGCGCCAAAACAAGTGACATTTTGAGCCTTCTCAGTAATCATTTTTATTATTATTATTATTAGGTAGAATTTTTTATTGACAATTTAGCAGGTCTTTCATGGAAACAAACTGTATATCTATTTAGCTTACACGATTTAAAACTCCGATAGTTCTTTAATGGAAAAACAGCTTTTTACACTGTAGGGATACCGTATATGAATTATGCTTAGCCGTTCATTTTAGCTGTCCGGCTGTTAATTTCTATTTCCAGCTGTTTTCAAATGGCGGGACAACATCTGATGCAAATTTAAGCGAATTTAAATAATCACGACGGCCACGCCAAAGATAAAGTCGATAGAAGCATAAACTTATGGTTCTGCCTACGGATCTCGCGATATTCTAAAATTATTTAGTTTGTTTAATGTTATCGACAAAACTGTCTCGAAAATGAACGTGAAACACACAGAGTTAATTTCGAAGTAGCTGTAATACACGTTTTCGTTGCTTTGAAGTTTTGCATGGGCAGTCAATTTAACTGAATCAGCAGACTTCTGCAAGCTTTCTATGAGCGGAAATTCAGACAGTTAAAATTTTAGCACACTTCTCATTTATCAGGTGAGATAATTTTGCAGAACTCAAGTTTCAAAAATCATATTTAAAAACACGCGCAACTGACATTGACAATTTTGGCAAATTCTTAGCCATCAGTGAAACTGGACACACAACTTTTACTACGTATACTAATAAACAGCACTTCATCACAATACTGTTTTTAAAACAGCTTTCATTTAAGGTTACCGTACAACTTCAGCGAGTTTCTCGAGTCCAAGCGATGTTGCGTGTCCGGTTTAAACTGTAGATACCTAAACCCCTATTTCTAATCAAAGCTTATAGAGCTGAGCTGGCTATCAAACCATTTCAAGAATTTTGTCGAATTTTTTACGACCTCTAAATGCGAGCGTCCGAATCACCTTTTGAAAGCTTCAAGTCAAAGCGAATTTTGTTTTTCGCTTATTTAATTTGTTCCTCAGATTCCGGACCCAAAGCGCTAAAAAAGGTGTCTGCGATTCGCCATATTCAATTTCAGTGAAAAGTTACAGAACATTTTCGAAAATGGATTTAAAAATATGGAGTGATCGTAGAAAAATATTTGGAAATAAAAAATTCGCAGACACACTTTTGTTGTTTATATGTCAAACTAGCTACAGTTCAAATTTGAGAGCAAACAAACAAGTTCCCTTTGACTTGAAGCTTTCAAAAGTAACCAAAAAGAGGATTCGGACGCTCGCGTTTAGAGAACGTGAGAAATTCGACAATTCGTTTTATTCCAAAATTCTTGGTATAGTTTGATAGCCAGCTCTTTTAGCTTTAATTTGATGTAGGATTTAGGTATCTACAGTTTAAACCCCTTGGATAAGGGACACCTCTAATTGTGCTCCAAAGGTATATGGTAGCCTTTTAAAGTGGTGACACCCTGGAGTTAGATCCACGAATTCAAATGAGTTAGAACACCTTGTGCAATCTAATGAACCGAACGACGTCAAACGGCAACTTTAGTAGCTTTCAAATTGGCTTGACGATTTCCCCCGTGGAGGTGAGGAAATGACTTTCAAACTGTTCTAAAGGTTAGTGTTAAATTTCCTTTATGAGTTTAGCATTTAAATTTTAAAAAACTAATTTTCACAAGGCTAAAAGGTATATTTAAATAGTAAAACGCCAAACGCTTTCACACGTTATGTCATGTTCTTCCCTCAAAATGACAAAACATCAAAAACGTTTTTCTTTTTACCCTCGCAGAAATTTAAAATGGCCAGTATGCGGCTCGTCGAAGTCGTCATATCATAACGTCAGCTACTTATGTTCTGTGATTGGTATCAAGTAAAAAATCGTGCGTTTAAATATGCATGGTTAGCAATTGCGTATGTTCATAACTAATTAGTCAAGTGCACCATTATTTAAGATGTGTTTATACCACGCAATGAGATCATTAACACACGAAAGGGGGAACATTCTCATATAACTAATTAAATGTGCTTTTCAGTCCAATATGCTTTGCTGCGTGGTCAAAAAAAAATATTCGAATAAAAATTAAATCTAAAGGCTATTTCATATGGAAAAGTGCATCACAGATTTTCGTCATTTCGTTTTAGCTAGCGAGGTCGAACGCGTAAGCCGAGCCGCGAAAGCAAAAAATATCTGCTACGCTCACAACTCGAGTGTGAAGAGGACAAGATATAGCAGCCGAAGCTCGACTTGCGCCGGCCCTATTCAACAATAAACGAACGATTTGTACCCTTAAAATGTAAATTTATGCATGTTGCGCAGCTGAACACGTCCTAAGTTCTCGGCAGTTGGAGGTTACTTGTTCCACCTCTTACGAAAATTGCGAACAAACTACCAAAGAAATGGAAAGAGTGCTATGAAATTAGTGACACTGCCAATTTTGAGACTGTTAAGAATGACATCTTCTCGAGAAAACATTGCTTTGAAGCCAAACAAAATAAGACAAAAACTTGGGGTAAATAAATGTATTGACCAGTGCGGAGCGCGGGAAAACGTGTATGAGCTAATAGTTAGATTAAGCACCGCGAAAACGGCAAACGCTGAACGTCGGCTAGCCGTTTGTCGTTTGCCGTTCCGTCCGCGATGTTCGTCTGTTTAAGCTTCCCGACGACACGTGAGAGAAGTTCAAAACAAAAACGAGGGTGTTAAAGATATTAAGGCTTACAAGAATTGTCTACATTTGAAATTAACTAGTTAACTAAATGTTCGTTCAAAAAGAAACTTTGTCAACTTATTGTTAAAAATATTAACTGAAATACAGTTCAGTAAAGGCCAGGCCCATATTTCTTAATTTTCCTGAGGCAAATGTTCTCGCTCGCCATTCACTGCGACTAGAAAAAATGGACACGGAGAAGTTATGTATTTTCGGCTTGAATTTGAAACTCTTATCTTTACAAGCAGTTCATGTAGAGGTAGGATGATAAACGAAGCTTAGCTATAAAAGCAAGTGATCAAAATGTAGAAATAGTGGGTAAAAATGGGCTGCAAATACTCACGTTTTCGCGTTCCCTACAAACGGGAAAAATGTCCTCCTCGAGTAGAAACGGCGGCCGGCAAACGGCAAACCCGGGAAATGTCAGATCACGTTACCATCTCTGCCGTTCGCGGGAAAAAAATACGCGGTGCTTAATCTCTCTAATAAGAAGTGGTATTAGTGTAACTTCTCTTTGGCTGAGAATGTAACGTGAATTTTCAAACCAACTACTAAATGTAGTAATGCAAAACTAAAAGCAAGTGGTCCATTTTCCAAGCACTCTGTATCCACTAAGAAGAGTATAAATAGCCCGCGAAACGACTAAAGATTAAATAGGTTGAGAATGATATTTAAGGCAAACAGAAAACGACTGATTTGCGGTTTACCAATTGCTGTTCATAGTTCTCCTTTTCTAGGTCAAAGCACACCACGAAGGAAGCAAAGTTCACCGAGCCTTTTAACGGAGCTCAGCATTTTCGACAGGAACTCGATTTCTCTCGAATTCTCTATAATTTACGTATAATTCGACATGTTTTACTTGATATTATAACATGGATAGGACCCTGCGCTCATTCCAACTCAAATTATCTAAAAATAAAAGTTACAAGCCCTAAAATTACAATATTACAGCTAACCGAATCTAAATCACACATAAGTGGTAGTTATCAAAGGTGGGCAAACAACAATAAATAAAATGAGATAAAACAAAACTTAAAAGCTAAAATTCTCAGAAAATTAGAATATTATTCGGATTTTATCAAAACGCTTTACAAAACGAGTATGTCTTAAGTTTGCCTTGAAAGCCGGCAATAGTGTTCCCAGACCTAGTCCAGGGAAAGAGTATTCCAAAGCTTGTGAAGGAGTGATCAGTAAGATAATGACTTAGGATAACTAAGAAGGATACTGTCAGAAAGAACAGTAACAGCGTATCTTGAATAAAGTATGCGATTGCTATTGTGCTACAATAATTAAAAATTATTCACCGAAGTGGAGGTGAATAGTGGTGGATATTTACCGAGCCGCGAAGCGGCTTGGTAAATATCCACCACTTTCACCGACACTGAGGTGAATAATTGTTTTAGTATATACCACACAAGCTGAATAACTAGCAGCCCAAAGAGTAACTTCATTAGTTAAAATATAGCGACAAAAGCCACTTTGTTTTTCTTCGGCTGCTCGGAGGTGAATAGTACTTGCCTAATCACCTCCGAGCTAGCCAATCAGCGCGCGCGAAAAGTACTATTCACTTGTGTGGTATATACTAATTTAAAAAAATACAGTTCTTTCTCACGTTTTTCACCACGGCTTTTTTATTTCTCGTGAAACTTCTCCAGATCTTCACGTTGAAATCGGCAGAATAAAAACTGGCGGGGAAATAGTCATGAGGTCATGTCTCCCGTTTGCCATAAACGATGTTTCCTGCGAATATCTCCAACCGCAAGAGGTCACGTGACCAGAGCCAGACGTCACATATGAAATTTTCGAACCGCGTTTTGGAACGTCAAGGGGTAGGTTTCACGTAAGTCATTTACCTCGAGCTTCATTGTCTTGAATTTTGTTCTATGCCGCGTACAAATGATGAAATCAAATAAAGTAGTCATTTTTCTACAAATTGGTTAAATTTTCTAGCCGAATAAGCGATTCACTTCCGAAAGTAATACCTCTCCCCCGGAAAGTATGGCGATCTCCCGATCCCACGAAACTGAGTGAGACCAAGGTTCAATAGTATGTTTATTTTTCCATCAATAGTTAGGTACGGTAGCTTGATTTAAGGTACTCTACAGCAAGAAAGGTATCGCTTACACGAAGAAGCCTTGGGCGAAATGTCAATTCGTGCTTCATCTGTTCATGTTGCGTCGCGTTGAAACAAAACCCATAAAATTTTCGTCAAGTAACAGAAACGCATTAACAGGACCTTGTCTTCAAATTGAACTGGAAAACTCTATCATTTTCAACGGGCCTAGGTGCGCAATGAAGGAACGTCTCTGTGTAAGTTTAAATTGAAAACTCGACCTGTGCACTAAAATCAGATTAACATAGCATTGTGTCCTAAAGTACAAGCAGTTTAAGTTGTCTTACTAGCTTTCCTAACTACCACTGACAACACAGTCTAGACATGAAAAGCACACCCATGAAGCAGTAACATAAATTTAAAAGAAGAATTGTATCTTTTGTTTTAAGAACTGCTTCTTACGAAATTCCATCTTTTATTCCATAAAAGAGCTCAGCCGTCGTACCAACTTTATAACATTCAGTTCTTCCCGAAAGTAACGAGCCTCAAAGGTTGTTTCTTCCTGTTGCTTTCCTTCCCATTGCTGCTACTGCTTAAGTAGCGAGGGTCGTTACATTCGGAAGATTAGGGTCCCTAGCTAGTTGTTGTTTGTAGAAATGTACTGATCCTCAGTGGAAATCCGGCGGCCTTAGTTGAATGTGTCTTTCATGATTCTTTGTTCTTTAGTAAGCTACACATGCTAGAAAATATACTTTATTCAAAATTGGCGTAATTTTGACAAGTTCCAATGCTTTCTATTCTCTCCAATTTTCTCCAAAACGGCGAAAAAAAACTGCAGTTAGAGGTTTGCGGTAAATTTGGATCTAAAGGTCTCTATTTACGGCAAACGACGAAAACAACACCTGCTCCGTCTGTTTTTGGCTCTTATACAGTAGAGTAAACATATTTCCATTTGCGAAGAACAGTAGGAGACGTTTTCTATTTTTGTGTGATTTATTTAGGGGTTAAAATTCCCAAAAACAGGGTTAATCGTTTTGCCGTTTGCGTTTGCAATTTGTTGTTTGCAACAAACTCTATCCTTAACCTTTCCTTTAACTCATGGCGATATTTGTACTCCACATTGAAGAAGGTTAACAATTTCATTTGTGGTCCCCTTACTGTTAGTCTGGGCTCATGTCAGCGCAGTTTTAAAAGTTTGCAAACTGTTTAATGATAAATCTCTCTGTAAATGTTAGGTCCCACCGTGTGTTTATTTTGACAAACGCGTGTGGTAGGTAGACTTGCAGAATAGCCAAAATAATTCAGAACTCGTACTGAGCAACATAAAATTACAAAAGTCCAACAAAGGTATATGAATTATGATTCTGATCAGTGGTGTCACCGATCTGCTCATTCGTCTTCTTCAAACGAACCAAGTCAATTTTTTCACTACACCTCCTACAAGACGTCCTACAAGAATTCCCTCCTCCAACGCTCAGGATATCTCTAATGTGGTCCAGAAGATTTATTGTATTATTTGTCCTTGAAGCAGTGTTAGCGAGACTGGAAGGGGATTTTCCACGGGAAAAAAATAACACATGCGGAATGTTAAAAACATGCAAAAAAGTTCCAATATTTCTGCCCACGCATGGTCCAGCTACCATTCTATTGATGTTGACAATGACAGTGTAACTGACAAAGAAAACTGTCAATTCGAGTTCGTTACAAAAGTTCAGAATCATCATGGAACACTGTGAACAAAACACAAACACAATCTAAGACAAAATCTAAGGCATTGCCTAAAAAATACTCTATTCTTTTCAATACTGAGTACATTTGTTCCTTATTTTTACCGGTGTACATTTGTCCACACTTTTTTTTCGCTTATATTTTGCACTTTTCTATGATAGATTTAAGATTGAAAGCCGAATCTACAGCTATATCTTTTATCGAATTCTTAACCATGGAACGCTTTTCTCAAGATGTTTCGTAATCTTGCAAATGGTTATTCCTCCATTTTAGAGATTAAGAATTTCGTTCTAGGTTTTACAAGGGCAAGATAACATGCAACATATTTAGGAATTGATTATTTGTGATTTGTCACTCTACTGAATGGACTGGGATAATAAAATAACTTATTTCGAAATGACATCAACCCACGCTGTGTTTCAAGTTTGTTGTCAGCTGGCCATGATACGCGCGATATATACGACCACGCTGTAGCTAGAAGATTTGTCAACACATTAATCTTCTATATATAAAAGAAAACGAGTAAAAATATTG
>OZ026600.1:30419379-30441879 GCA_964020085.1 Micromussa lordhowensis
TCTAGAAGGCCGTGGCACATCTTGTATACAGTGGAGAGCCTTGCGTGTCTTCTCATCGTTTCAAGTGTGTCCCACTGTAGGTCTTGCAGCATTTCCGTCACGCTCGCTGTTCGATCGTAATTTCCAGTAACAAAGAGCGCTGCTTTCCGCTGTATCCTTTTTAGAGCGGCTTTATCTTTCTGGTGGTGTGGGTCTCATGCACTACAGGCATACTGGAGTTTTGGCCTCACAAGAGTCTTGTACGCGGTTTCTTTCACTGTCTTTGGGCAGTTCCACAGGCTTCGCTTGATAAGTCCCAAGATCTTATTTGCTTTAGATGTGATAGTTTTGACATGTGGTGACCACCTCATTTTGTTATCGAGCATTACCCCCAAAAAAGGGTGACGTTCCACTTCTTCTAGGATTTCTCCACAGAATACATATTCCCGCTTTGGTGGATCCCTCCTCGTTGTAAAACACATGATTTTGCACCTCGAAGGATTAAATTGCATCTGCCACTTTTGTTGCCAATCTTCTAATCTATACAAGTCATCTTGGAGATCAGCTGTGTCTTCATCACAGCAAATTTTCCCATATTACAGCGCATCGTCAGCAAAAAGTCTAACAGTAGAGTTCAGACCATCCGGTAAATCATTTATATACATTAAGAACAATAGTGGTCCTAAGACTGTTCCTTGGGGAACGCCGGATGTTGTAACTACAGGTGCAGATGATTCTCCCCCAATTGATTGGGTTCGCTGTGTTAGAAACGATTCGAACTAGTTATGTAATGGGCCACGAATTCCGTAATAATCAAGTTTCTTCAAAAGTCTGCGATGGGGAACTTTGTCAAATGTTTTTGAAAAATCGAGAATTGCAGCGTGAATTGTTTTATTGGACTGGATAGCACTCGCTATATCATGAATGGTACATATGAGCTGTGTTTCTGTTGATCGTTTCGCCCTAAAACCATGTTGGTAATCATTGAGCACTCCATATTGTAAAAGATGCTGCATAACATGGCTGTGTACGACATGTTCGAGTACCTTTGATGCAATGCAGGTAAGTGACACGGGACTATAGTTTGAGGGATCCGATTTCTTTCCTTTCTTGTGAAATACATATACGTTGGCGTGTTTCCATTGGATAGGCACAGTTCCGGTATCAATACAATCTTGATATATATCAGTAAGAACCTTTGATATTTCCTGGGCATTTTCCTTTAAAAACCAAGGAGGAATTCCATCCGGACCATACGCTTTGTCTGCCTTCAACCCGCTAAGTTGCTTTTCAACTCCACTAGTTGTGATGTTTATTGTTGCAATAGTCGGAATAGGGTTTTCTCCAAGGTGTGGGATATTCTCTGTTTCTTCCTTGTTAAAAACACTGGAAAACTGGCTATTTGGCACTTCGGCCTTAGCTTGGTACATTTCTTAGCCGTCCTCTGTAAAACGACGATGAACGTGAAATGACCAAGTTCTGGGTATTTTGGAGAACGTGAGCGACGGCGGCTTATTTTTCGTATTTTCTTTTGGAATTGAACGCTGGCATTACGTATTAAGCTTGAGCAAGTTCTGAGACCGATAGACGTACTGAACAGATCTAGGCATCTGCAAAATTCGACGGTAAAATATAAATTCATTTTTTTCTAGGCGTCGTCCTTGGCGTCGCTGTGGTCATTGCTTAAGGTCCCTATAGACTCAACCACAACTCAGTCGCCCGTGACTCCGCCGGAGACTGGGTGCCAATTCCGAGGGAACGTGAATGGCCACGTGGAAGATCATTGCCAACGGAATTAGAACGGGCTATCTAGGTATGTGCGGCCCCAAAGTGTATGCTTTTTAGACGTTTTGGTTAGAAATAGGCTGACGAATTTGGCATGCATTTTGGTCTCAAATAGGGCATCGTTTGTGTACTCTAGTCTTGAATTGGGTATCTTTTTTTAAAAGAAGCTACTTGTTCATCATTATCGATAAGACCATCAACAGAAGCCCTTTACAATGCCTTTAACATCGGTCGGAACTAGGGAACTAATTATAAAGCAGGTCTGAAACGGGGTATTGATATGAGGGTCAGGTCGTAAATAGGGTATGAAAGTTTTGATCATGTCATAAACAGGGTAGAGAAAATCGCATATTTTGGTCTTGGGTTTTTAAGAGGCGGGTAGCACACGCCAGCCTAATTTTTCCCGGGACTAGACCCTTGGCTGTTCTTGTTGTAGGCTGAGCTTGGCAATATTTATACCTAGTCTTACCTTTCTGATACGCTTCGGCGGCCTATCAGACGAGTTTGGCCGAAGCATAGTTGATGTTTTGGCGAGACGAAATCGGGATCAAACGAGCCTGATATGCCGCCCAAGCGTACCCAAATCTGGTCAAGTGACCATGATAACGTAGTCAGAACAGGTCAGTGACTTGATATATAAACACCAGCCTCCATTTTGGCGCGAAATCTGTTCCGAGAAGCGAACAGTTTTCCGAGAGCGCAACTCGAGGAAACTTTTGAGTTTTGAGCAATCCTAGGAAAAATATCCGAACGTATTTTCGCGCCAAATGGAGGCTATCTTGTTTATCATCCTTCAAATATTTTTCGCAACACGCGTGGTTTTAAAAATTGGAAATTATGACTCGGATATTCCCCTAGTTTTAGTTGGGGAATATTCATTCACGTGGCGAGTTTAAACCAATGGCGCGCAAGCAAAAATGTTTCATGGATTATAATGCCAGATATTATAACAGTAGATACGGCTTCTGATTGGTTGATTGTGTCGTTGGGAACCGTAATATGGCGAATCTGCTGCATTTATGGTCAAAACTTTGCTATAATCTATGAACGACGTGTGTTCATACACGGAACCCCCCTCAGTTGAACATTAAAATATTGTACATGCGTAATCCGTGCCCTTAAGGTTTTTGGCGGGGGTGTGTGGGCCGAATCTTAACTTGAAACCTGTGCCCTGTTTCAAACCAAAATCTGTGATTTTCCATGCCCTGTTTCACACCAGAGCGAAAAATCGATACCTCAATTCAGACTGATCTTCTTGCCTTCCACTTGAGAAGGGCTGCAAATTTGCCAATGTTGATGCATGCGGAAAAAATGTTGTTCCTTGTAAACAAAATACCCAATTCCAAACCAAGAAAGAAAGAAACAAGAGTGAAAACACCCTGTGTCAGACAAAATTAGTCAAAATCTAGACCTTTTACCAGACCAAAACCGCTCAAAAACCTTACCCTTTGTCACTGAGCCGCACATATCTATATCGCCCATATCATCATCATCATCATCATCATCATCATCATCATCATTTATTTGCCTTTATGTGTATAACAAATTTTAAAAATACACAGCAGCTTGTTAAGCGAGGAGACCTCAGGAAACTACCAGGCTTATAGGAGAGGCCACCTCGACATCACATAAAAAACATTACATAATAGAGTACTCCATCCCTTCCGTCCGGGACCCATGATAACACTCCTCTCATAACTCCAGTGAACATACATCCAGGATATTGCAAAAATCGTATCCGGAATTTTCTTTGAGACGTAGTTGTAGGCCACTGGACTCTCCACATCGTAGGAGAATGCCAGCCGCTTCCGGCCGAAGATCTTGGCTGAAAACCAAACCCATTTTATAAAGCGAAGTTCATTGACTGAAGAACACGAAACTAAAACCATTTCAAATAAATGAATTCGTGTTTATTTTAATATTTGTTTAACTCTGCTTTACAAAGTTGGGATTTAGATTTACATTTCACTGTAAACAAGAGAGGTTTTCTTGTACGTGATCAAATCTTAAACTTTAAACGTTAAAGAACGTTTCTTCGTTGTCCAAGTGTGCCGGGTCCTCAGCAGTGAAGCTTCACCCCGTGGGGGTACCGTTGTGTTCTTCATTTGCCTGCTAAACGGAGGAAAATGTCAAAATTAACCCTTACAATTATAGCTTTTCAGTTCTCCTTAATGGCCAATCCTTGTAGTAATTAAAAGCACTCATGTGTTGTAAGACATAACTGCATTTCACACTAAATTAGGCCATTTTCTAGTCGCCTTTTGCTTCTGTGTCAAAACGAGCCTTCGTAACCATTGATATGAAAAATTTGTTTCCCCTACAGGTACATTTTCGTGCAATAGAGACACAAGGTGCTTCGGAAAAGTCCTAGACGTTTTGTTGAAATCAATTAAAGCAAAATATTACTGGCTTATCTTATCTTATCTTATCTTACCTTTTTCATTTATTTTATTTTACTGTATTGTGTTTTATTTCCTTTTTTTCTTTTCTTTTCTTTTCTTTTCTTTTCTCGTGTCTTCTCTTCTTTTTATTTTATTTTTTTTTAGTTCGTCCTATCTTCTTATCTTATCTTATCTTATCTTATCTTATCTTTTTATTTTATTTTATTTTATTTTATTTCATTTCATTTTAATTCATTTTATTTTATTTTATTTTATTTTTTATTTTATTTTATTATTTTATTTTATTTTATTTCCTTTTCTTTGCTTTTTTTTCTTATATTTTATTTTATGTTATTTTAGTTCGTCTTGCGCTAGAGTCCTGGTAAGTCTCGCCACATGAGGACTGTTGTTCGTGAAAAGTGTTTTGACAACGTTTGCGGACGTTTTGCAGTTTTGCCGTCATGTCATTGGCTGCAAGACTCGTGTTAAGTTCATAACCATAGATGTGTCACTTATTGCTAGTTTAGATACTGCTATTGTTGATCGTAGTACTAATCGGTCTCGTTTTAGTGGTGTTTTTTTTCCAAGTTTATTTTAACGAACTTTCTAGGTCAACTATACGGTGGCCATCTTGTTCAATAGACACCTTGACTGAACCGTTATTTGATTTGTATAGAACTTAAGATTAAACGAGCAATTTTGTGCGTTATACATGGCTCGCATCCTTCGAGGGAACGGCTTAAATTAAGGCCACGTTACACTTACAAAGAAATAACCGTGGGGGTATTGTTAAGGTAGCTAAATCTTGAGACAGGTTTTTCTTTTTCTTTACCTTTTTTCAAGCTTCAGGTGGCATTATACAAGTGATTCCTAAATTTCTCTTTGCCCGTGGAAAACTTGCACAGTATTAAGTTTATCGACCGTGAAATTTGCAACGATCGCAGTTTCAGAAATGCAAATTTATTAACAACTGTTGCTTTTAATACCTCCTTTGTGAATTAAGGTTATCATAACGCTGCTTCCAGGATAAATACTTCGGACAGTAACGATTCCCTTATCTAACACTTCTTAATTTGTTGTATATGCAAAAATAAAATGATACTATTGTCTACACTTAGCAATAACATGGGTTTTTAGCAAAACCAGTTTGTTCTAGCTACTGCATACTCGTTAACTTTAAAACCATCACAAACAACATACCCAAACAAGAGGAGCAATTGCTCGATTTCCATTGGCATCAGGAGAGATGAACCCTTTCTTTTTTCCTGCTCCGCTTCTCCTCCGCCGCCTTCGTCTTCTCCGCTGCCTTCTTATGTTAAAAGACTCTGCGGGATCTATCAGAATGTCACTTAAAGCCAACCAAACGCACAAAACAATAAGGATTAGTTTTGCATCCATACTTCCGCGGTTCTTCCTTGTTAAGCAGTTTGCTTGTCACGTCGACTCTCGAGTTGTTCGCCAATAAACAGTGACTAATTAAATAGCTGGGGAACAAGATTGCTTTGTTACTTGTTAAGGAAGTGGTTGAGGAAGGCCACCCGTGGCGACATTTACGCTGATTAGGTTACGCACTCTTAAGACTAATTCAATGGAGCATTTGAGCCATTAACAATTCACTTTGAATCTATCGGCAACTAAAAATAAAGTAACCGAGTTAAAAAAAAATCAACAAAAATGTATATCATAAACGTGCCCAAAAAGCTTTAAACTATTTTCTGTCAATAACTGGTTTTACATTAATATTGTATTTTTGACACTTTTTCTATCTTTGGTCATCTTTGCGCGAGTTTCATATTGCTTTTTAGCGGAAACCAAAGTTAGCGAGTCTGGGCGGGGATTTGTCAAAATAGCCACATGTCATTTCATTTGCGTTTTCTGGTGTTTTGATTGCCTAGGAATTTTCTTACAGCGGTGTTTTAGATCTAAGTCAAAGGTGTTTCCGAAGATGTTTATTTCATTATCTGTTGTATTTTTAGATTAATTACGTGTTTGTAGTGATGTGTCCAAAATGCGTATTTTTGAGGAATGTTTGCCATTTTTATGTGATTGGTGCATGCCATTTTGCAAAAAAAATCCGGAAATTTAGGTTGAAAGTTGAATGGAACAGTAATTTTCCAGAAAATCCTTCGGAAATTAAAGACTACCTCCAGAGGAAGTCCTCCTTTTCCGTCCGGAACTGAACGGCGGAAATTTCTTCACCATTTGCTAAATGTTCCAGTTTCCAGTCTCTCATCAGCCGAAATCGAATGTAAATGATGACCGCCATCTCGTTCAGTTGGTTTGCTGATTTTGGAAAAACCCTTACCATTATTCATTATTCTGACAACAGGTAAGCACCCGTTTTTTTATCGCTAGATAAATGAGACTCCATTGGCCATGATCGGAATTTCAGTACCTTTGTGTTTTTGTTTCTGCGCAAGGCACTTATTTTTATTTATTTATTTATTTATTTATTTTTCTTTTTTTTTTTTGCGATTCGCTGCAAATAAAATTCTGCAGATTGTAACCACGCTGGGAACGAAAAATGGCAGATCGCTTCCCTGAGCTGCCAGAGAATTATTTAAATATGAAAACAAACTTGGCGAACGAATTATAAAACGATAAAACATATTCGTAATCTCGGCTAGCTTGCAATTGAGGCTCGTGCGGGGAAATATCATTAAAAACAGACAAATGTCATTTGCATTTGTTCATTAGTTCTTGCTCAATACCTGGAATGCGAATATTTAACAATTATCCTGCGAAATCGCGCGGAATATCGTCTGATAACTTAGCCGACGAGGCCGTAGGCCGAGTCGGCTAAAATCAGACGATATTCTGCGAGATTGAGCAGGATAATTGTTTTATTATTCAACAAATTGATAACATAACAGCCTAACATTTTTAAATCTCTCTGTCGACATTTTCTCACTTCACTTTTTCTTCCCACGTACGAAGCTACGTATACAGCCGGATATCTGTTACCTACGGATGACAGATATCGAGAGCATCATGACCATATTTGGATAGTGTTACAATTTGTTGAATAATAAGGCCTATTATATCGCTCACCACTGACAAGTCACGATATTTTACTCAGCCACGTCCAGTAGCTGTTCAGCATGGGCAGCATTAGCTTTACCCTGTTTGATTGAAGTTACCAGTGTTTCAGTAGGATAAAATGAAGAAAAGTCATGACCGAAGATTTGAAGTTTTTCCTGCCTTCTGGCGTTATAAGGGACCGTGAACCTCGATCAAACTGAATGACAACACCCTGCAACACCTTTCGGTATTGTCGTGTACATTTTTATGAGGCAAACCTTTTCGAAACAGCTCTCAATGGGAAGCGTTGAATTGATAGCGTAATAAACCTGCGATGGAATGGCATATCGTAAGTGGGAACAACAATATTTCCAGTCCCCTCATGTTACAGAAACAAGATTAAAGCCAGTCTGAAGTCGATGAATTGGAACACAATCAAACTTACCGAGTGATCACAGGTCGTGGAAGGGGATTTAAAATAAATAAACAATTATTAAAATTACAACATTTAGAGAGGAAGCCACGTCAGCCTTAACTGGTTTTCATGCGGGTCGGCTATCTTGGTCGAGTTGGAATTTTAGCCGGCCAGTTACGAGCGGTTTTCTCTTCAGTGTCGAAAGTCATTCATATTTTCATTGGTTTTGCATTTCTACGTTACCATTTACCATTTGCACAAATCGTTGACGAACCGGTTTCTCCTTGAAAATGGTAAACAACCTCGCTCTCAAGCGTTTTCCCGCCCTTACCAATTACAAGTACAAAAGTTTGGCTCGTTCGTGAGATCTTCTGTCTCAGGTGTTATCGGCCAGACAGCTTACTTTGGTTTTGGTTTTACCACACTCAGTTAAAATCGCACTATTTCACGGTTTAAGTCATTTTTTCAGCTTATGTCATTTTGCTCTTCAATATATTCCAAAACGGTCAATTCATTTCTTTTTTTAGAGCGATTTTCAAGAGCGGTTTTCGTAAAACCAAAACTAAACCAATTGCTTACCAATTAGGCTACCCAGCTATAAAACCAAAACCAAAACAAAGTAATTGCCCGATTAACTGAAAACCGTTCTATGTTTTGATGTAAAAGCAACATCATGCATGAACCAACTAATAAATCCACAGTTTCTTTAACATTTTTGCTTAGTTTATTTTTCCTTTTTCACTTAATTACTGAAACACTATTAAAACCAAAGTTTCTTTACTAAATATGCTTGTATTAATGTAACAAATATTCTTGGATGCTAGGAGTTCTAGTTGTGTTTACATCTCTATTGATTTTCGCTGCTCCTCTTGCATCGATTAAATAAGTCCATATCATTTATCTTGCATGCACTGTAAACTCTTTGCTTTCAAAAGAACTATTTGATCGCCGTCGCCCAAAGCTGGTCATCGGTGGTGATTCTTGATCCTCCTAGAAGCACTTTCGGGATATTCAGAATCATCCTAAAGAAGAAAATACCAAAACCAAATGATTTTAGATTCTGTTTTTTTTCTCTCTCTCTTTCCCTCTCTCTCTCTCTCTGTAGCCATAAAAAACAACAACAGCCGTTATTTACTCTTAGCAGTGTTTATAGCAAAAAGTCTAGTCGGGCCGAGCAAACATATATATAAATCAAAATGAACAACTGGCCGGAGACAAACCAGTTGTCTATTCACAAGCGTGGCCGAGGATTTGAACTCGAGGCTACCGTAAAACAAAGTAGCAGAACTCGAACCCGGGATCGCTGGCTTGTGAGTCTTGCCAATTATTTCGTATATATATTTAGTTGGAACATTCCCCAGCTGTCGAAGTTTTGACAGTCGATTGAATAACACTTTTAGTAGTTGAAGAAAAATAAAATGACTTTAACATATATAGCTAACTTCTTAAGTCTCTGTTCCTTGCCACTTCTCTAAGTTATTGCCTCTTCAGTCGGTTTTCAGTGTCAGAGTGTCGCACTAAGTTATACTTTCTTCTAAGTTTCGCTTAACTGATGAACCTTCTTATAGAATTCTTGATTGTAACGTTTTCGAAGGCCTGATCACATGCGCATATATTGAGCATCTTTCCCTGACAACTAAAAGCTTGCAGCTAATGTAGATATTACTCCCAGCACTAAGAAACACGGGACCACCAATCAAGTTCGCTGATTGGCTGATTGTGGTTATTGACTCTCCCAGGTGTCCTAGTCCACGTGTGATAAAAAGTAATATTCCATTTTCATGGATGCGGGTATGATGCTAGTCTAATTAACGTCTTGCTGTCACGCATGAACAGATATTTTCAGTATAGTACACAAAAATACTTAACTACATAACTTGTAGGTAATAATACGAATAAATACAGTACAAAAACCGTTTTGTATCCTCCAACACTATTTAGAACTCTGTTCATCATTTCCATGCAATGATCAGCGCATTATGAAATTGTAAAAACCATCTCCTAAGGCAGACTAAGTGTTTAAGAAATTCAGCACTTATTTAGCAGACAGTCGTGGCGCCGACAGATACGATCGACATTAAATAATTTTAAGTGCTCCATATCGAGTCCTTTGCAAACTATGAAATCACCATCGTCTATAAATGCATCTTTATAATTACTGCCTATAATGTTTACAACGCAATTTGCTTGATAATTACTTGTTTAAGAACGTCTGCCTTAATTGTGGGTCGATTGTTTTATTATGACCACGGACAAGAAATGTTAAAGCGACCGTATAATTACCGGCTAGTCGTAAATTCAGCGATGTTTGACTGATACACGCCAAGGAATTTGCCATCGGTCTGTTAAGGTCTGTCTTAAGAAGACAGATACTAACGCCGCTTTATTTCCACAACTGTGAATGTTTCCAGCTCTTCTCACTACATAATAATTTTTGCCGTTCAAATTTCTGTTGACGTTTACTATTGTTTTAACAATAACGTGGCATTTTAGAAATAAAACTAACCAAACACATTTTCGAAAAGCCAATTTGTAGCGAATTACTGAAATTCATTGCGTATGGTTTTTGGAAAACAAGGCTCCCTTAATTTCAAAATGACAAAACACCCACCCAGATCGACGACGGTCCTGCTAGTTCTACCTTGGAAATTGAAGAAGTGTAATCTCTTTTTCTTCTCTCTCTTCTTCTTTCACTCAAGCCCTTGTGCATGTTCCTCCGTCTCCGTGCGACCCTAACAGAAAATGACTTGGCCTGGTCTAGCAGAATGCAGTTCAAAACCAACCAAAGGCACAAAAATTTAACGAGGAGTTGTGAGTCCATCCTTCGGTTCTTCTCTGTCGTTTGTTGGTTATTCCGGCTTGTTAACTCTAACATGTTCGTTCTGCAACAGTACTTATTCATAAGTCGCGGAACTTTTTAATTAAAGTGTTATTTTTAGTTCAGGAAGTACAACAGTTTAGTAAGATAACGGACTTCATCTTTACAATTTCGCATAGTTTTCGCGTTAAATCACCTAAAATCGTTTTAACGGTCCTAACCTAAAACGGAAAACTCGTAATCGTGAAAGTATGACGTGAACTCGATGAAAGCTGTAATCTGTTCATTATTCCGTGTTCAAAGTACTGATGCGATCCCGCGGTGAGTAAAGTGAACTCGGAAATTATCTTCCCACAGTTTCGGGATTATTTTGCCTAAAGTAATTTTACCAAGTGTTTTCTTTCGTGGAAAGTTAACTCTTGATCGCCTATTTCGTCAATTATTGCAAAAACCATACTGACAACATTTATTTGCGCGTGTGTCCTCGTTGATATACACTAAATACGTCATAACAAAGCCAAACTAGCATGTATCTAGGTTTATAATCATTTATTGTGACCTTTATTGTCTAAACGAATATATAAGATCTACAGATTCCCTTTACAACTGTATGACGAAATTCAATGTTAATGAGAGGACGACTTAGGGCCTCTTCATATGAGCCCGTTAATCGGGCTGGCTCGGTTACCGGGACGAATTTTGTGGTCTGTTCATATGGGAAATTGCAGCCCGGTCGACCGAGATGAAATTCAGGAAACAAAACCAAAATGGTGGAACTTTTAAACTTGTATCGTTCGCGACTGTCGTAGCTTTTTGGACTCTTGTAACTTGACTAATAAAGCTAATTCGCATATTCCTAAAGTGGAAATACATACAAGATAAAATTGATGCCATTTTGGCCGTTATGTTGCGAAAGCAAAGTTATTTTGTGAAGCAAGTTTCGTCCCGGTCATCCGAGTTGGAGTGTTCATATGGGTAAATTTTCATCCCGGTTACCGAGATCTCGGTCGCAAAAAACGAGATCTCGGTAACCAGGCTAGGCCGGCTTTTCATATGAACACATCGAAATTTTTACGAAAGAAAGAGTGGCGAGATCACGGAAACCGAACCAGCCCGGTTGATCGAGCTCCGCATATGAAGAGGCCCTTAAAAAAGGCGATTTCAGCTTGCTAACTAACCAAACAACTGTACACTAAGAAATTACCACAATCCTAAAATTTACACTTGTCCATTTAAATTCATTTGCCCAAGAAATTACCGTGTTTTCAGAAAAATGCGAACTTCTAACTACCAAAACGGAAAAGAGAAATCGAAAATATAAAATCGAAGCCTGACTTCCAGTTTCGCTTCCTGACTCATGGTGACGTATTTTCAATTAAAATTGAAAATTTTAATAAAAAAAATAATACTAATGAATAATTAAATTCAGATCTCTTGCGTGCACAGTTGTGGCTCTGTACCTGATAGTCGGGTTCGCCTGAAGAGAACTTAAATCAATGCCTTAACCTTTTTATCCAAGTTTGGCTCACGAATTGAGGACAGTCTATCACAGTTAGAAAATTGAGCCAAATGTTGTCATTCCTTAGAGCAAGAGATGTTTTCACAGACATGACACTTGCTGGGACGTTGATCTCACACAAATGGAAACCTATGTTGTGCTAGAGAAAGCCTTACTCTTTAAGCATTCAATCCCGCTACGTGCCAATAGTAAAGTTTTACACGTTTGCAACTAGCTGACACTTATGTTCAAGTATTTATTCCATGTATTAATTAATTCCTTGAAAATTGGCCCACAAATCGCAGACATTTCTGCCTTAAGCACTGTCCAAACGGGACATGTTTGGCGATCAAATCAAACATTGTTTGGTGACCGAACATGTTGATGTTGCACAGAGAGGCCAAACGGTATCAAGCATGTTTGACAAACAGTATACGTAAAAATTATGGAGAAAGAACTCGATCGAGAACACCGTCGTGCTGTGTTCTAGAAATGAATTAGCAAGCAAAGGACGCCGTTCTCGTCATGAATTGTTGGTCTCACAGGCAGCTCTAAGGACGACTAAATAAGTTTCTCTGTGTGCAATAGGACAAGCGTAAACAAGGATGGTTGAAAATGAGCTAATTGAGTGTTAACAACATGCCATAGGCATTCGATGAGCTCACGCGAAAAGCTCGCGCGATATCTATTGAGCGAGCCCTGGACGCATGCGCACTCAAAACATGTTTGACAAAGTCGTCCAAACGGGAAAATGTCTTAAATGTTTGAACTTCATTCAAATTTTATCAAACACGATCATACACGATTCAATACGATCAAACATGGTGTCCAAACGGGAAAATGTTTGGTCACAAAACAATGTTTGAGCGTGTTTGATCGCAAAACATTTCCCGTTTGGACAAATGTTGTAGTACTCTTTTTATGGCAAATGAGATTCCTCTGATTCTTGACTTGTACACCTCTACCAGAATATATACTACTGGCATAAAAAGGATTCATGTTTCCTACAATCAATATCTTGCAACGGAGTTGTTTTGGCAGACTTCCGTTGCTTTGAGAAGGAAGTATTTCAGTTGCAATGTCACGACGCACGTCGTAGCGAGTCCTAAGAGCGTCTGCGTGGGAAGCTAGTACTACACTTTCTGACAAGTAAAAGCTAACCGCAAGCATTCCAGAGTAGAGCTAACCGCAAGAAAACAGGAATAAAGCTAATAGCAGTCCTAACCGCAATCACAGAGTACTTGAGCTAACTCAGTGCAAGCAAACAGGAGAAGAACTAGCCGCAAGCAAACTGAAACGATTCTTAGATAATAATACACACACACACTGTTGTCCAATATATAGTATCCTCCATTGGATAAAGATTTCTTTCAGATTTAATCTCATTCAATACGAAAAAATATTATTATCATTCCCAAGTTTACCAGTGCTCCGGAAAGTTCCGAGATGTTCCGTGTTCCGGATGTTTTCGTAGTCCGTTAGCGTGTAAATTTATTTAGGGAGCATTTAGTTCTTTTTTCACTTCTCAAGTGTAATATAAGCTTCGCTTTCTACTGCTAAGGGATTGTCCGGTGGTTTTCTGTTCTAGCTATGGCCATCTATTTTGGTCGTCAATAGAATGGATCTATTTTACCTACACTGATGTAACAAATCATCACGTAGTCACTGCGTCAGTTCTAAATCAACGGTTTTAAAAATAAAGAATTGTTTAATATTTTGAACGCAAGTGAATGAGTGTAAATGGACACAATTACAATAAACCAAGAGGAGAAAGAGACCCAACCAGATAGTTTCTTGAAAATACCGGACACTCGATTTAATAACCAGTAGCAAAATCCTCTTTAGAATCGTTGAGTCATCTGTTTTTACTTTTTGTTTTGTTTTGTGATTTTTGGTGACGGAAGTTAATTGATTTTTCATCAAGCAAATATGAATATGTTGGTTTATTATATAAAAGTCAGTGGTATAGCGAGTAGTAACAAATTCATAAAGACGATACGATATCCTCACATGTGAAGATATCGATGATTTCAGTGGCATCAGGTTTGTCTCTTAAATTGTACTTAAATTCGTTGGTGTATCATCGAAACATCTTCGGGTCTTCCTCGAAAGTCTTCGGCAATCTTCGGCAATCTTCGGACATCTTCGGAAATTCTCGGAAATTCTCGGGAAATGTTCGGAAACGTTCGTCTGGTCTTCGGGACAATTTTGGAAAATCTTCGGAAATCTTCGGAAAGTGGTCGGAAATCTTCGGAAAATCATCAAAAACGCCGTTATCAGTACGTTTATATAATAAAAAGAACATTACACGTTAGCTCGAAGATATGAATTTTATGTTACTCGTGGCAAGAGCAACATCTCACTCGTTCGCTGCGCTCACTCGTGAGATATTGCTCTTGCCACTCGAACATAAAATTCATATCTTCTCTCCACCGTGTAATATCCTCTATATCTTACTTGATAACACTTTTCTCGATTTATTCAAAATGTCATTCAAAATCCAAGCAATCGTAAATTCTGCACTGCACGCGTATTTGCATCACAACTCAGTGATCACTCGATTAACTAAATTTTACGTTAATTACTGAAGAAATAGAAAACATGTGCCGTGTTTCTATCGAGTTAAATAGAAACACGAGTAGAAGTTTGGGAGAACACAGCTTTTTCCAGTTCTCCAAAACTTTTACGAGTGTTTCTATAACTCGATAGAAACACGGACACATGTTTTATATTTCTTTTAGAAAATACCGCGACGAAGAAAACGAAAAACAACTTGTTTACTTCGATCATCAAATTCTCTTTGTTCGCGCCATCATTACGTCAACAGCTCGTGCTAGTTCTGTGTTTCTATGGAGTTATAGAAACACGGTTTTAAACCAATCAGCGTGCGTATTTGCTTTGGGTTATTTTCTAAAATAGATTACAAAGTATAAAACAATTGGATATATCGGAGTACAGTGTGTTGAGGGCATCACGGAGCAAGTTATTTTTAAGACAACCACAAGCACATCAACCCTAATGAATAAAGGGGGTAAGTTTCTAAAGAAACTGTGGTGCTTCGTCGTTGGAGAGTATCGCAAGATAATTTGGTTTTATCAACTGAGTTGATAATGTGAATTGGCCACCGTAAAGAGATTCGAAAGCAGACGTTTCGAGCGTTAGCCCTTCATCGGAGCGAATCGAGGAATTGTGGGTTGTGTGTGGTTTATATACGGAAAGATGGATCTACGCTATTGATTGGTGCATGGTAACGTGAAAAACAACAGAATATATTAATTGAATGAAAAGTGTTCGTTGATACCGTGAGGACTTTGTTTGCGAAGTTTGAATTTCAGTTGAACCACTTACAAAACACGCGGGTTCAAACTTCGCGAAACAGATACGAAATTTTTATTCGCCCAATCTATAGTTTCAAGTGTGCTTATAATCATAATGAACTTTATTTTTGTCAAATCTTAACGGAAAGTGCTGTTTTTAGCTGCCAAAATCGACTTTATGGAGCAAAACTATGTCCGGCCTCTGGACCCAAGTTTAAGGACCTTGTGACGTCACTGGTTGTATTCACGCAGGAAGCGCGATAGATTCCCTCTTGTTTTCACGTGATTTATTCAAGTTTATTCTTCATATTGTCGTTACCTACTGGTTTTTCTACCTCGCAATTTTTGTCCAGCCTTGACCGAAAATACACATTATAGACATCGGAGGGAGCCAAAGAGTTCAGATTCACCAAAATGAATGCGAAAAATTAGAACAGTTTAGTACACCTTTCGAACATCTTGAGTATACTATTGGAGACTTCGAAGACGAGAGTGGCATCTTTTATATCAAGACCTGAAGTCTTAACACAATATATCGTCGCTTACGTTCAGCCTGGGTCTGAAATTTGGATTCTCACGTTTATCGTAAGGCCTATTTTAAAACAAGGTTTGAACTTTACATTAGAAGCGGTAAGCGCAAGTTATTTACGGTCCACGATCGTTTTCGCTTGCATACAGAAGGCATCATTTTATCATACTAGTAAGTGAGAGTTGTTGTGGTAGACGGAGAGAATCTATGGAAATTGTGATCTGCAGCAGGGTGCTTTACCGCGGCATACGTATCATTCAAGAACAAAGCGAGAATTTCGCTTCTTTTATACGTATCAACCAATATTTCACGACCGATGGATTGCTTTGAGTTCTTTGAACATAAGCCTATGTCTATGATCTTTATTTACATCAGTATCTAGGTTCGATGCAATTCGTAAGAACGTCACTTGTTTAGACTCCGTTCCAATTAAACAGAAGAATTTGAACTAATTTGCATATATCACCCCCTTCGCCGCCAACACTGTCACGCTTTCTCTCGTTTCCTGAAAACAAAGAGAGATAGCAGCTTAGTTTAGCTTTCCTCCATAAAGAACATGGTTTCTTGAATTGTTGCTTTTGCGATAACTTGTAGAATAACTGGACGAAAGGTCAAGACTGATATCTGAAGTACAATCTTGTCGGAGTCCTGTCTTGTCGTCTTGTAAAGTGTCCGGTTTCCTGTCGATTTGAAGTATCCAATGCAGTCGACCACTGAGAAGTTATCGAATAGCGTTTTCCTGAATTTTAATCACAATGTTATCGTGAAGCTGCACGCGAATCAGGTTTGTAAACTTTAGCAGAATATTCAGTATAAAGCCAAAAACCTCGTTCAACAGAAAGCAGTTAATTTGTTGCCCGGGGTTGCAAGACTCGAAGCGTTGTTGCCGCGGCTGGTGCAGCAGTACTACGGATAATGTTTTCAAAAACCGCTTTCCCTTGTATTCATATCTTTTACTTTACGAGTATAGATATTGTTTAACTGAGCGTTGGCCATTTGCCGGACTCTTGTCCCTATCGTTTTGCGATTTAAGAACTAGCACTGTTTCATACATCGCACTCGTATTCTGGCTCGTCCTCATGTTTTAGGCTACTGTTATTAACTGCTTTACAGCTCTTAAAGATGACTACTATTTGGGGGCTTAGCCCGAACACTGGTCTCTTCTCCCATAATCACTCTAAAATTTCAACACGACATGAGAATAATACAACCAGTGACGTCAGAAGGCTTGTTTTAGCCGCGCCAAGATGGCCGCCAATTATGGGCTCAACCAGCCAACTTGGCTGAAAAAGCAGTTTTCGCTTACCGTAGGCGAAAAAAAATTGGCAGTGTTTCCAAATAAGGTTCAAACTTTATAATTAAGCAAAAATAAGAAAATTTCGTTTCAGTGACACTTGAAGGAAACTTATATTAAATCACCGTATTTAGCTTTCGAACCACGCCTAATTCACGATAGATAGATATACACGTGCTCAGTTCTTGGTCGCTTGGAGATTGGCTGAAAGTTTTGTAAAAGCAAAACAATATACTTAAGTATCCAATACTATTTAACTACCCGCGGAGAGAGATTTTGTTTGATGCTTTACTTAAACACCTCTGCCAGAACATGGCCGACATAGAAAACTATACAAGCATGTTTCAATAAATAATTTTAATCATATCTAGCAACGGAGTTGTTTCGCCAGACTTCCGTTGCTTTGAGAAGGAGGTATTTAAATTTGCAATGTCACGACGCGCGTCTAACAAAACCAGGAACACAGAACACTCCGGAACACTTAACAATATTTAGCTTCACAGTTTATTGAATAGAAGTATAACCGCATAAATTACTGCCCTTTCTTACAAATAAAAGTTAACCACAAGGAACCCGGAGTAGATACTAACCGCAAGCAAACAGGACTAGAAATCGAGCTAACTGAAAGCAAAGCGGAAGAGAACTAACTGCAAGCAAACTGGAAAGCTTCTTAGCTGATAATATCTACAAACACGCACACACTGTTGTCTAATAGATAATGTTCTCTACTGGGTAAAGATTTCTTTCAAATACGAGAAGATATATATTGTTACTTCGCAGTCCAGTGAATTGCTTGAAGTTCCGAGATGTTTCCGCATTGTTCCGTGTTCCGGATGTTTTCGAAGCCTGCTAGGCTAGCGTATAAACGTCTGTTAACGATGATTTCGTGTAATACAAGCTTCATTTTCAACAACTAATGGATTGACTGGTGGTTTTCTGTTATATGGAGGCCTATTTTAGCTACACTGATATAAGAAATAATCACGTAGTCACTGCGTCAGTTGTAAATCAACGGTTTTAAAGAGAAAGAATTGTTTAATTAATATTTTCAACCCAAGTGAATGATTGTAAATGGACACAATTGCAATACACGAAAAGGACAAGAAGACCCAACCAGAAAGAGGTTTCTTGACAATACGTGAAACGCGATTTGATAACCAGCAATTAAATCCTCTTTATAATGATCGAGCTTTCTTTTTTTTGTAATGGAAGTTAATGACTTTTCAGAAAGCAAATATATGTTTGTTGATATTTTACTCTCACTTGTTAACACGTTTCTCCAGTGATTCAAAACCTCATTCAAAATCCAAGCGATCGTAAATTCTATTCCGTCAGTTGATAAACAATAATCAGATTTAAAATTAACACACACGCGTATTTGAAACACGAATCAGCAACGACTTGATTAACTAAGTTTTGAGTTTAAATAGATTGTAAAATTTAGAACAAAATATAGAATTTAGAGTACAGGCTGTAGAGAACAACAGGAAGCAAATTATTTTTAAGACAACCACAAGCAAACTTACCCTAATGGACTTTATTTTTGCGAAGTTTAAATTTCAATTGAACCACTTGCAAAACAGGTAGGTTCAGACTTCGCGGGAACATTGTTGTCGCGAGCGACAAAAACGCATTTGTCAATATATATAGCCAAAAAGTACTATTTTCGTTTGCAGCGTAAATTCGCTGTACGTTGTAGAGTTTCAGCTGAAACCCTTGTTCTGTCGTGCCTAGTACAAACACACGATATAATAAGAGGAAAGGTTAGTAATATTTGGCGGTCTCTACCCAGGAAATACAAGGCCAACCTTGCTCACAACTTGACTTGACTTCCTGTTTTTAAGATAACCAGCAAGATAAATAGCGACGGAGTTCGGGGACGGGAAGCGGTGAAACGGGAGGGGCTGGGCCGACATACAACAAGGTGTCGAGTGAACTTTTGATCGTCGATTTTGGCTTTTAGGTGCTGTAAAAAAACATATTGACAACACTTATGTATGCGTCTGTATACTTTGATATTATCACTAAGTACGTCAGAACATCAGTTATTGCGACCTTCACTGTTAATACCAATGAGATCTAGACTCCATTCACAATATTATGACGAAATCCACCGTCTAAGAAGACGACGTAAATATTGACTTCAGCTTGTAATTAACCAATGCAAAACTCACAGAGAAAGCACCACAATCAGTGAAACTTAAACTCTTCTGTTTAAATGTGTGCGCCAAGTAAATGTCATTAGCCCAGAGAGACGAACTTTTGATGCTGGAATTAAATGGCAGGAAAAGAGAAACGGGGAACGTAAAATCGACTTCCACTTTCGTGTCCTGTCACAAGGTGACCTATCTTCAATTTAATTTAATTGAAAATACGTCAAGTATTTTTAAATTGAAAATAAAATAATAAATTCATGACTCCTATAACAAATCAAGGCATTTAACTTTCGAACCACGTCTAATTCGCGAACTGAGAATAGTCAACTAGAAGATTGAAGCAAGTGGTGTCATTCATACAGCGCAAGAGGAAAGTTTACACAAAATTGATTCACGATGACATGTTGATTCCGCTAAAAGAAACTCCTATTTAGTGGTGTTTAGGTAGCTTTTTTTTCCGTTGCGGCAGCCATGTTGGTGTCCCAAACCAATCCTGTGTGTTCAGCAGTTTTGTTCCAGTGAATTTTTACGACTGTTGATGAAAACACTCTATAGAGAAAGCCTCATTGAATAAACATGCAATGTAGCTACGTACATGAAAAGAAAAGCTGCAAGTGCTCAGTTTTTGTTCCTTTGATGGTTGAAGACCACGTCCACGCGAGCTTCGCCTGAAGAATTTGAAAATGCAGCTTTCTATCTAAAGTTAGGCCTATCGTCCACACCAATCCGTCACGGAAACGAAGCTTTCAGAAACGGTCTTCAAACCGGAGAAATTTCAAAACGCCGGGTTTTTTTGGTGACATAAAACATTTTGAAGACGGCGCTCTTTGAATATTATGATAATCATGTCATTCCCCTGCCCGAGTTCTTTCAAACACAGATTCAAAATGACCGGTGATTCTTGCGTTTTTAATATTGGTATCCAATATTATTGAGCTCCTCACGGAAAAAAATAGTGTATGGAAGTGGCCCAGAAATATCGCGGGTAATTCTGCCTTAAGCGGTCTTTTTAACACAATGAGATTTGTTTGATGCTTTACCTAAACACCTCTGCCAGAACATGGCCGACATAAAAAGTATACATACTTCTTAAAATAAATGATTTCAATCATATCTGGCAACGGAGTTGTTTTGGCAGACTTCCGTTGCTTTGGAGGTACTTCATTTGCCATGTCACGACGCACGTCAAAAAAAAAAACAGGAACACAAAACATTCCGGAACACTAAGCTTTGTTTTCTACTGCTAATGGAGTGACTGGTGGTTTTCTGTTATTGGCTACTCATTTTGGTCGCCAATAGAATGGATCTATTTTCGCTACGCTGATATAACAAATAATCACGTAGCCACTGCGTCAGTTCTAAATCAACGGTTTTAAAAATAACGAATTGTTTAATATTTTCAACGCAAGTGAATGAGTCTCAATGGACACAATTACTATACACCAAGAGGAGAAAGAGACCCAACCAGTATAGTTTCATAGTTTCATGGCAATACTTGACACTATATTTAGTAACCCTTACCTAAATCCTCTTTAGATGTGATGGGAGTTAATTGACTTTTCATAAAGCAAAGATTGTTTGTTGATATTTTACTCTTACTTGTTACCACGTTTCTCGATTGATTCAAAACCTCATTCAAAATCCAAGCAATCGTAAATTCTATTCTGTCAGTTCCTGAACAATCATCAGATTTAAAATTAACCGCACATACGCTTGAATTTGCAACACGAATCAGCGATCACTCGATTAACCGAATTTTGCTTTGAAATAGGTTGAAAGTGTTCAGAAAATTTGGTGAAATCGGCGTACAGACTGCAGAGAGCAACAGGAAGCAAGTTATTTTTAAGACAACCACAAGCAGACTTACCCTAATGGATTTTATTTTTGCGAAGTCTATGTTTCAATTGAACCACTTGCAAAACAGGTAGGTCCAAACTTAGCGGAAACATTTTTGTCGCGAACGACAAAAATACATTTGACTATTTATATAGACAACAAGTGTTATTTTCCCTCGTGTAAAAAAGGTCCTCGTTCTTTTGTGCCTAGTATAACACACGATATAATAAGAGGAACGCCTAGTAATATTTGGCATCTCAAATCTCTACACAGGAAATACAATACCAAACACGGTGACAGCCTGACTTGACTTCCTGTTTTACAGAGATATGGGGGATCTGGGACGGGGAGACGGAGGAGAGAGAAGGACGGAGGGGGAACGGGGCGAGAAGAGGCACATTACAAACACGAAGGGTCTCAAGTTAATCCACCATAAGAAAAAAGATGGCGGCTGTCAATTTTACCACAATACCTGGCAAACTAAACACAGCCTATATGGCACCAAGAAAGCCAGATTTTTTACGGTATTTGTTCCTGTACTAAGGGCATTGTGTAGCCTAGGTTTGAAAGTTTTAAAACTCTCCTGTAGGCTATTATGAACGTTGTTAAGGTTTTCGTACGCTTAGATCTATGGGTAAATGAACCAGTCGCCATCTTTTTTCCTAGGGAGGATTGTTGATCATCGCTTTTGGCTTTTTGCTGTTGCAAAAAAGAAAACAAATTGACAACATTCATTTATGCGTCTGTTTTCTTTGATGTTACTGACGCTAAGTACGTCATAGAAATGTCAAAGTAGCATGTATCTTGGTTTATAATCAGTTATTGTGACCTTCACTGTCAATACGAATAAGATCTACAGACTCCCTTTACAATATGATGACGAAATCCAATGTCAATGAGAGGACGACGTAGAAAACGTGACTTCAGCTTGTTACTTAGCCAATAAAAAACTCACTGAGAAAGTACCACAATCAGAAAACTTAGGCTCTTCCATTTCGATGCTTGTGGCCAAGAAAATACACACTAATCATAGACCTGCAAATATGGGAAAAACTTTTGAACAAAGAGTTCGACAAAAGATATGTTTGAAGCATTGTCAGTATGTGTGATTATTCTTTTGTAAGTGCGTAAGAAGTGTAAGTATTGCCAATACTGTAAGGTTTTGTTTTTTCTTTCTCTTTTTAGCAGCTTTAAGTACTGTAAGTATCATTAGTATTCTAAGTATCGTGTGAGTGTAACATAGGTATTGTGAGTATTAATAATAATAATAATTGGAACTTATATAGCGCATTTTTCATATTTCGTATTGTAAGTTTTGCAAGTCAGTTTAGTCTAAATGATGTACTGTAACATATACTTTAAATCATAACATAGCGTTTGCGAAGCGCGCGTTCGGATTGGCTAATACGCTCGATCCATTTGCCTGTAGGCAGCACGCTGACCTCAGTTTGGTTATTTGTACTTTTTTCTG
>OZ026600.1:30449379-30541879 GCA_964020085.1 Micromussa lordhowensis
CTTATCTTTTTACTGCAGTTGTTCACCTTCTACCGGGCTTGCTTCCAGTCACCCATGAACTCCTTACAAAGCATCATCGAGACGGGAAATTCTTACCACTGAGTAGCCAAGTGTAGTTTTCACACAATTTTCTAAGCATTTTCGTGCATATTTCACGCTCAAATGATCCAATCACTATGATCTGGGTACCATAGGAAAGATCTTTTCCTCCTGCAGAGCTTGAGTGTAAGTGATAATAATAGTAATAGTATTAATAATAATAATAATAATAATAATAACACACTGCTGATTTATGATCAGCGGCTTTGCCTCTTTCACTTTCAGTTCCTGTTCAAGTTTTCTGCTGGTAAATACAGGCTGGATGGTTTTGTTTACTTTCAGGCTCAAATCCTTAAGTTGTTTTTTTACAAATTCTGCTGAGTTTTGGTCTTTAAATGGCAAGACTACTCGAACCGTGTTATCCGTCCCTTGGGCTGATGATAAAGGTCGCGGTTGGTCGCAGACCTTTGAGTCAACAAAGCGTTTGATAGTGGAATTTACGAGTTGTTTCGGGTACTTTAGGCCTTGAACAGGAACTGAAAGTGAAAGAGGCAAAGCCGCTGATCATAAATAAGCAGTGTGTCGTATATAAATTTCAATGTGACCTTTGTCATGAAGGTTATGTAGGCTACACACGCGGACATTTACACAATCGTGTAAAGGGACACAAACAACAGTCCTCGGCCATTGCCAAACACTATAAGAACACACATGGGACGATCCCTCAGGACCTGCTTAAACGCTTTGAGGTGCTCAAAAAATGTAAAAACAAATTTGACTGCTTAGTGTATGAAATGTTATTTATAAGAACACTTAAGCCAAGCCTCAATGTGCAAACGGATTCCATTCGTGCTAAAGTATTTTTATAGCCAATTTCGCACGTGCTTATTATGTTAATTCTTAGCATCAATCGCTTTTAATACTGTAATTTTAGCATCATAGAACATTTTTTACCTTGATAATGGAGTGATGTCTACTCCGAAACGTCGGTTTAACTTGTTATCTCTAACTTTTATAGTTTTAATAACAATAATAATAATAATAATCATGATGATAGTAAGAATAGCTCGTTTAGTAATAATAGTAATAATAATAGTTCATTTATTGGTGATGCCAATTTTGGTCCGAGGATATGACGTCAGAAGTGGAACAAAGGCAAACACTCGTCACAGGCGGATATGGGCGACACAGGCGTCAAGTTTATAACGCATGCGATATACCACCGGAAGATCATACTATTCACTGTACCGTGCATGAAAACAGAAAACGTCAATAAATCTCTTCATAATATGGCTAAGACAGCTGAGGGCCACTAACTGAAATCAGCCAATCACAATGCTCTATTTCCGGTCCGATATTTTTATAGTATTGGACCGGGTAAAGGTATAAACAACTGTTATTAAAGTCCTGCGATAAATCTCTTATTGACCCAAAGCTGCTTCATTGTTTCCTGTCTGTTAATTACCGCTCCGTAAATTAATCTTTTTCTTCAGTTTAAAGTCTGTTCCCACAACCCAGCAAATCTGTTACTTATTGCACGTACAGACGCAAGAAGACTGAGGTAATTTAAATACATTAGTTTGGTATTTAGTCAACAACTTGTTTATCAACCGGTCATTGTCCAACAATTAAGAGACATATTTTAAAAACATTTCAACATTTTCTTAAAAGAAGATTTCTTTCTTGTACGTTATACAGGTTTCGTAAGGTTTTTGACATTCGGATCACTGCTTCTAAAACCATGTCGTGGGATGACCAACCAGTTAATCCGTATATTCAGAAACGAGGTTTGGAGCCCACTAACTCCACCTGGATCAAAGGCTTTACTTTCCAAGCCAGTGACCCGTACAAGGTTGCCAAAGATTACATCAAGAAAAATCCAGCATGCAACTGCTGTACAGTTGACTGGAATAGGAAAGTGACACATTGGAAGTTACCTGAAAGAGCCAGTGTACTGTTTCGCTCTGCTTACGGTATAACATTCTGTTACCATTACAACCATCTTGCATCGAGGAAGGATGTCGAAAAGGCATGAGAGTTCTTTCCTTAGAAACATTTCTAAGCTAAACAGTAGTGTTATAATCGATTGAAGAACATTGTTACCTCTGTGTTGATGTGATGAACTTAAAAAGAAGCAGTGTGATATTTAAAGCTTGACCAGTTTGCTTCGTCAAACAGAGTGAGAAGTGTGTTATATCACGTATTACATTGAACAAAGTAGTTAGTCTTGACATAATAAACTGTGTGTGACTCCTTTAAATCTGATGTCGTTATGTGTCCTTAGCTTTAGTTCTTTTCCGATTCCGTATGTAACTACCTTAAAAAATCACTTCTAAATCAAATATCGATTTATCTTATTTGGTTTCTACCAAACGTTCGGTAGTAATTAATTGTTACTGATGGAGCCTAAAGCATGCGTTCATTCGCTTCCTGTTGGAAGCTAAAAACCAACTTTTACAACAATATTAAATCAATTTTTCAACTTAATAGTCTAAAGTTGAAGGTATCTGAATTTCAGAACTCTTAATTTTCATTTTTTTTTCTGTTGTTGGGAAGAAGGCGCATTTCGCGGTAGCCAATGCCAAGGGAACGACGATTGATCAGTACAGTAGGCCAGCAAGACTAATATTTTGCTACTAGTGCTAGTAGCTACTATTCCCATAAGATCACACAGTAGGGCAACATAAACTTGTTGTTTACAAGTTGATCTATATTCCTGCAGAAGCTTCAGTACGTTAAACAAATGAATAAAGAGATTATTGGAATCCGTCATATGTTGGGGCATGTGTGTGAGAACACAGTGTTTACAAAGTCCTTCAAGAACTGTCACAGGTGTTTAATAATGTGGTATGCGGTGTTTTCGCTCACTGCTCATACACGGAAAGGTCAACACGAAGGGTCATATTATTTCATCACAATAGCTTTTTTAAGGGTGTCGATAAAACTCCGAGACGGGGCCTGGACCGGGATATAATTTTTTTATAATGAATGATTTATCACAAAAACAGTAGCAGTAGCAACAGCAACGGCAGCGGCAGATGCTGTGGCGGTGACGGTAGCGGTGCTCATAGGGGTAGCGGTTGTGGTAGTAGTGGTAGTAGTAGCAGCAGTAGCTGCAGCAGCAGCAGTAGTAGCAAGAGCGGAAGCAGCGGCAGCAGTTATAGTTGTAGGTTCTGTCTGTCAGTAATAGCAATAACAAAATATGGAAAAAACTACTCCAGGATGGTCGAACTCGGCAGCAAAATTTATCTGCACGGAGCTTTCAAACCTAAAACATCCGCCAGAGGGACTGAACGCCGTTCGAATTGCGTTTAGTCCTGCATGATATCCAACGCAAACTTCCTGACTCTGGTAGCCATCCTCCAAACCGTTCGAATTTCAGCTCTCTTCTATTAAACTTCATATGCATGCGTTTTAGCCCTTGACTAGTTTAATATTCCCGGTCCCGGATTCGGCGGCTTTTTACCGACACCCCTCTATCGACCTTTCGTGCTTCAGTAAATAATTTTGCGGTTGCTTGATGATATGGTATGATCTTCCGCTCGATGATGACAATCAGATGTACTTCAGTTCTTTGGTCTTCCTTGATCGTTATTAAATCTCAAAGAATAACAGATATTTTGCTTCATCAAAATACTTGTTTTTACTTATTGGTATACTGAACCTCCAACCAATAGATGTGGGTTTGTAGCGATTTTACCAAAGGTGATATTGGTAGCCGCGTATCACTGGAAACAGATAATTAATTGATAAAACATGCAGGTTCATAAGCAGGGCCAGTTACTAATTCAAGTCATCCCGAAGTATAAATTAGCTAAGCAGTGTACGAATTCAATATTTATTGAACACACACATACGCCTGTACCCTGTGTTGCATTTTTAGATAAAAGATTGTTGCGTCAATTCAAATGACCCCTCGGCGATCACTTGAACGGTTAATTACACACATTTTTAAAGGTATCAACAAGTCAATATCAATGATTATATCATGAATACCAAACGTGCATTCTACCCAAACTCCATTTACTTGCTGCGGTGCATGCTCTTACAATAATATAACTGCTTAAGTTGTGTATTTAACTGCGATGATCAGTCAGGTGTTAATAAGACAACTTGGTTGCAATTAATAAATATCTAACAAGAAGACTTAAGCGAGTTTGTCACACTTTGACTCTTGCTATTGCAACGATGAAAACGTTAGTTGCGGTTTTCCTGCCGGGGCTTCGGAAATATAGCATACATGTAATTGTTTTTGTTTATCTCGCGGGTTTCATTACTGATCGTAGATTTGGGAACAGAAGTCTTTCTTTTTTTCTATATAGAGTGTTTTCACTCACGTGATCAATGAGCATGTTTTTCAACCAAAACAAAAAAAAACGTTTGCATAAGAATAGAGTTCAATTCCCGGAGGATTAGATTGGGACACCAACATGGCTGCCGTTCCTTTGTTTAGGGACACCAACATGGCCGCCGTGACGTCACGTGAAAACACTCTATAAATGCTTATTCATGCTTCGTGAATAATTTTACATTTTTTGATAATGTGGTATGATCTTCCGCTCGAAAAAGACAAAAGACAAGTCAAAACGTGCTTTACATTAACAAATATTTTAATTTAATGTTAAATGTATGTTCTACGCAGCCCCGGAAACAGAGAACACTTGAAATGATTACACAGCATAATTTCACCAATGGAGATACAGCTTTTTCTCAAAGTCCTCTTGAATCAAGGACAGAAAATGACATTGGGTAAATCAATAGACGGAAAATTCAAGGATTAAGTAGAAAACTGAAAAGAAAGAAGAAATTTATCTGAAAAGGTGAACCTTAGCTGTTCACTAGTTAATTCATCGATGACTGAGATGGCGAACGATATTTTCCTGAAGAAGTTGACTGAGTAAAAAGATATTTCATGTTCGCGAGCTACAGACTTTGTTCAGTAGTGTTTCTTTTTTCCGTGTGAACGGTATTTCCATACGTCGGATTATCAAGGCGGCTACGCTTTCTTTGATCCCTAACTGAAATCGGGACTTTCCTATGTTCCTCCCGAATTTTAAAGATTTTTTATTCAAACTCGGGTTTGGGATTGGCACTAGCCTGGAACTCGTAGAGGATATATGTTTTCAAATCGCGTGTCCCGCCAAATGACATTCACCCTTTAATTCTGGTCGGGTAATACTTTGAAGATATTTATAACGCATATTGGTTACCATGGCAACACCTCCACACTGTCAAAGAATCCCCAAATTTCAGTTTTTGTCACCCACCATTTATATTTTGTTACTTAAAACCTCCGTTAATGCTTTCATTTTTCTGGCAATATGACAAACATTTATGCAGTGGAAGTTTGATTGTATCAAAAAAAGTGTTTTTTTAACAAAGTTACAAGAATTTCATTACACAATTTTGGCCCAGACATTTCCATTTGAAAGGGCATTCTGAGTGTTACTTGCATGCGGAAAATCAAGGCAGGCAGTTTCCAATACTTTCCAAGACTTACATTTTGATAAATCATTATACCCACTCTATATCAGTTGATGCAAAAATCATGGTATCAAAAAGCTGTCCAATCATTGGTGAACATGTTGCTGTCAATTTTGTGGCTCAATAGGTTACCATAGTAACAATATGACCTCCTAAAAACACCCTTAATTATTTTAGCTTTAAGCGCTTATAACACAAAAACAAACTAAAATTAAGGGTGTTTTTAGCAGGTCAAATTATTGCTATGGTAACCTATTGTTGCTATTGTAACCTGTTTTCGCCTTTTCATTTTCTCCTTTTCTTATCTTTGTGCTGCACTTGTTCACCTTCTACCGGACTGCTTCCAGTTTAAGAATTCCTTACAAAGCATCATCAAGACTGGAAATTCTTACCACAGAGAAGCCAAGAGTAGTTTTCACGCAAACTTCTAAGCATTTTCGTGCATATTTCACGCTCAAATGATCCAATCACTCTGATCTGGGAACCATAAGAAATATCTTTTCCTCTTGCAGAGCTTGAGTGTAAGTCATAACAATAGAAATAATAATAATACTGATAATGATAATGATAATGATAATGATAATGATAATAATAATAATAATAATAATAATAGTAGGGAGAATAGCTCGTTTAGTAATAATAGTAATAATAAAAGTTCATTTATTGGTGATGCACATTTGGTCCGAGGATATGACGTCAGAAGTGGAACAAAGGCCAACACTCGTCACAGGCCATTATGGGCGGCACAGGCGTCAATATGGGCCTCAAAATGACCAACTTTATAACAGATGTGATATATCACCGGATGATCATACTATTCACTGTACCGTGCATGAAAACAGGAAACGTCAATAAATCTCTTCATAATATGGTTAACAACTTAGGGCCAATAACTGAAATCAGCCAATCACAATGCTCTATTCCCGGTCCGATATTTTCATAGTATTGGACCGGGTAAAAGTATAAACAAACTGTTATTTAAGTCGTGCAATAAATCTCTTGTTGGCCCAAACTGTTGCTTCATTGTTTCATGTCTGTTAATTACTGCTACTTAAATTAATCGTTTTCTTCAGTTTAAAGTCTGTTCGCACAACCCAGCAAATCTGTTAGTTATTGCACGTACAGACGCAAGACGACTGAGGTAATTTAAATACATTATTTTGGTATTTAGTCAATTGCTTGTTTATCAACCGGTCATTGTCCAACAATTCAGAGACATATTTTAAAAACATTTGAACATTTTCTTAGAAGAAGATTTCTTTCTTGTAGGTTATTCAGGTTTCGTAAGGTTTTTGAAATTCGGATCACTTCTTCTAAAACCATGTCCTGGGATGACCAACCAGTTAATCCGTATGTTCAGAAACGAGGTTTGGAGCCCACTAACTCCACTTGGATCAAAGGCTTTACTTTCCAAGCGAGTGACCCGTACAAGGTTGCCAAAGATTACATCAAGAAAAATCCAGCATGCAACTGCTGTACAGTTGACTGGAATAGGAAAGTGACACATTGGAAGTTACCTGAAAGAGCCAGTGTACTGTTTCGCCCTGCTTACGGTATAACATTCTGTTACCATTACAACCATCTTGCATCGAGGAAGAATGTGTGAAAGACATGAGATATCTTTCCTTAGAAACATTTCGAAGCTAAACAGTAGTGTTATAATCAATAGAAGAACATTGCTACCTCTGTGTTGATGTGATGAACTTAAAAAGAAGCAGTGTGATATTTTAAGCTTGACCAGTTTGCTTCGTTAGACAGAGTGAGAAGTGTGTTATATCACGTATTACATTGAACAAAGTAGTTAGTTTTAACATAATAAACTGCGCGTGACTGCTTTAAATCTGATGTCGTTATGTGTCCTTAGCTTTAGTTCTTTTCTGATTCCGTATGTAACTACCTTAAAAAATCACTTCTAAATCAAATATCGATTCATTTTATTTGGTTTCTACCAAACTTTCGGTAGTAATTAATTGCTACTGATGGAGCCTAAAGCATGCCTTCATTCGCTTTCTCTTGGAAGCTAAAAACCAACATTTACAACAATATTAAATTAACTTTTCAACTTAATAGTCTAAAGTTGAAGGCATCTGAATTTCAGAACTCTTAATTTTCATTTTTTTTCTGTTGTTGTGGGGAAGCCGTATTTCGCGGTAGCCAATGCCAAGAGAACGACGATTGATCAGTACAGTAGGCCAGCATGGCTAATACTTTGCTACTAGTACTTAAAGAGTCGCTCAGATCACACAGTAGGGGCACCATAAACGTGTTGTTTACAAGTTGAACTGGTCTATATTCCTGCAGAAGCTTCAGTGCGTTGAACAGATGAAAATAAAGAGATTATTAGAATCCGTGATATGTTGGGGCATGTTGTGAGAACACAGTTGTTTACAAAATCCTTTAAGAACTGTCACAGGTGTTTGATAATGTGGTATGCGGTGTTTTCGCTTTATGCTCATACACGGAAAGGTCAGCACGAAGGGTCCTATTATGTCATCACAATAGCTTTTTTAAGGGTGTCGGTAAAACTCCAAGACGGGGCCTGGATCGGTGTATAATTTTTTTATAATCAATGATTTATCACAATAACACTAGCAGTAGCAACGGCAACGGCGGATGCTGTGGCGGTGACGGTAGCGGTGGTCATAGCGGTAGCGGTCGTGGTAGTAGTGGTAGTAGTAGCAGCAGCAGCAGCAGCAGCAGCAGAAGCAAGAGCAGAAGCAGCAGCATTTATAGTTGTAGGTTCTGTCTGTCAGTAACAGCAATAACAAAATATGGAAAAAACTGCTCCAGGATGGTCGAACTCGGCCGCAAAATTTATCTGCACGGAGCTTTCAAACCTAAAACATCCGCCAGAGGGACTGAACGCCGTTCGAATCGCGTTTACCCCTGCATGATATCCAACGCAAATTCCTGACTCTGATAGCCATCCTCCAAACCGTTCAAATTTCACCTCTTTTCTCTTAAACTTCATACGCATGCGTTTTAGCCCGTGAATAGTTTAATATTCCCGGACCCTGATTCGGCCGCTTTTTACCGACAACCCTTTATCGACGTTCCGTGCTTCAAGTGAATAATTTTGCGGTTGCTTGATGATATGGTATGATCTTCCGCTCGAAGCTGACAATACGTACTTAAGATCTATGGTCTTCCTTGGTCGTTATTAAATCTCAAAGAATAACAGATATTTCGCTTGATCAAAATACTTGTTTTTAGTTATTGGTATACTGAACCTCCAACCAATCGATGTGGGTTTGTAGTGATTTTACCAAAGGTGATATTGGTTGTGAGCTGCGAGCTCTTTAGGTTTGGTAGCCGCGTATCACTGGAAACAGATAATAAATTGACAAAACATGCAGGTTCATAAGCAGGGCCAGTTACTAATTCAAGTCATCCCGAAGTATAAATTAGCTAAGCAGTGTACGAATTCAATATTTATTGAACACACACATCAGTGACACATATTCCTGTACCCTGTGTTACATGTTTAGATAAAAGATTGTTGCGTCAATTCAAATGAACCCTCGGGGATCACTTGAACGATGAATTAGACACATTTTTAAAGGTATCAACAAGTCACTATCAGTGATTATTAAAAACTGGATCATTGGATAATGCAATTCGAGAGTTTTCATTGGCTTAACCACATGGTATATGAGCCGTTATAGCATGATCTACAAAGATGGCGAGCGTATGCGTGATTTTTTGGGCCTTTTTGGTTTTATTGTAGCCTAGTTTTCTATTTTTGGGAGGCGTTTTTAATAAAACAATTATTCCACTCGCGCGCTTGTTGGATATGAGATGATTATAGCCAACTCAGCGCTACGCGCCTCGTTGGCTATCTATCATCTCATATCCAACGCGCGCTCATGGAATAATTGTTAATTATATCATGAATACCAAACGTGTATTCTACCATACTCCATTTACTTGCTATGGTGCATGCTCTTGCAATAATACAAGTGCTTAAGTTGTGTATTTTACTGCGATGATCAGTTATGTGTTAATAAGACAACTTGGTTGCAATTAATAAATATCTAACAAGAGGACTTAAGCGAGTTTGTCACACTTTGACTCTTGCTATTGCAATGATGAAAACGTTAGTTGCGGTTTTCCTGCCGGGGCTTCGGAAATATAGCACACATGTAATTGTTTTTGTTTATCTCGCGGATTTCCTGTACTGATCGTAGGTTTGGGCAGAACTGTTTCTTTTTTTCTGTATAAATGCTTATTCATGCTTCGTGAATAATTTTACGTTTGTTTGATAATGTGGTATGATCTTCCGCTCGAAGAAGACAAAAGACAAGTCAAAACGTGCTTTACATTAACAAATATACTGATGTACAAATTATGTCATCCATATGCCTCATTTGTCATTTTCTTGTGCAAGCTGTAATGCCTGCTATGTCGGGGAGATCAACTGACACCTCACTACAAGAAATCGTGAACATTTGCCTACATGAGCTCACATATTTTCAAACATCTCTGTAGCTCAGCATTGTCAACGGTTGTTCTCTGAAGATTGTCGGTTTTTCTGTTCTCCGCGATTCCGCCCCAAAGTGCAAGGAGCTCAAATTAAAAGAGGCGCCTATGGGAGGAAAGTCGAAGCTTCTTTTTTGTTAAATACAAGACCGAACTCGCTGACATCTTGACTTGACTTCCTGTTATTTAGCCGGAACAAGCAAGCTAAACTACGGGGTGGGAGGATGGGTGGATGGGAGGGTGGGGGGGTGGGAGGATGGGAGGATGGGAGGGTGGGAGGGTGGTAATGGGAAGAGGCACATTACAAATAAGAAGGATCGTTCGAAGTAGTAGACCAGTAGCCATCCAAGTTTTAATTTAATGCTACATGTAAGTGTATGTCCTGCGCAACCCTGGAAACGGAGAACACTTGAATTGATTACACAGCATAATTTCTCAAAGCCCTCTTGAATTAAGGACAAAAAAATGAAATTGGGCAAATCAATAGACGGTGTTTCGTTGATCAAATAGGCGTTGCCTCTTATTGACAGATTTATTTGATGACAAGAATCGTGATTGACATACATTACACATTGATTAAAAGCGTTAGGTTATTATGTTTAAAACCAGTTGTTCAGTGGAATCGAAGCGAGAAAGAAATTATTTAGTCTGTCTGTAAAACCCGCTTACCTGGAGAATCTGTCTGTTAAACCGCTCACCTGGATTCTGCTAACCCGTAAAGTGCGACTGTTGTAACTACCCGCCACAGAAGTAAGTTTGAACTGAAGTTCTCAATTTAGCCACGAGATAAAGCCGAATTTATTTGCGTCTGTTCTGATTGTGAATTATGAATGTATTTCTTTTAGATCGAATAATTATTAAACCTTGGCTTGATATTATGCGGTTTGTGGTGGTCTTTTGAGCTAACCAGTCCAGATCCATGTGCAACAGACGGAAAATTTAAGGATTAACTAGAAAACTGAAAATAAAGAAGAAATTTATCTGAAAAGGTGAACCTTAGCTGTTCACTAGTTAACTCGTCGATGACTGAAATGGCGAACGATATTTTCCTACCAATCAGCAAGTCAGCCAGTCAGCCAGTCAGCTAGTCAGCCGGTCAGCCAGTCGGCCAGTCGGCCAATCGGCCAGTCGGCCAGTCGGCCAATCGGCCAGTCGGCCAGTCAGCCAGTCAGCCAGTCAGCCAGTCAGCCAGGCAGCCAGTCAGCCAGTCAGCCAGTCAGCCAGTCAGCCAGTCAGCCAGTCAGCCAGTCAGCCAGTCAGCAAGTCAGCCAGCCGCCCAGTCAGCCAGTCGGCAAGTTTGTCAGTCACCCGGTCGGTCAGCCGTTAATCAGTCAGATAGTCAGTCAGTCAGTTAGCCAGTCAATCAGCCAGTCAGTCAGTCAATCAATTATGATTTAGTTAATCAGTCAGCCAGTCAGTTAATTATCCCACTAGAGTTTTTAAGGAGAATACCCGATCAGCAATGCCCACTATATATTTTCGGCAGCATTTGTATGTCGTCACCAGTTAATAAAACAAATCTGAATGAATACATGATTGATCATCGATTGATAACTAAAGCCTGAACAGAATTAAGGCTTGAACGGAATTCGAACCCTTGACCTGTGAGCTACTAAGCCAACTGGGAGCTGGTCACTTTGTGAGTTCATCACAATCTGTATTGTCACTTTATTTATTTATTTATCCTCGAACTAATTAATAATTCATCAAGTTAAAACAAAGAAAATCACAACCGTGAAGAAGATTTGGATACCCGGTGTTAATTAGCATAGCGACGATTTTACCTCTCCGTTTTCTCCTTAGTTTTTGTTTCGATTGAGAAGATATATCAAACACTCGAGACAGTGTTTCATCGGCTATCCAAACACCTCGAATTTCGTCAAAAATACTCCGTTGCGCGACGTATTTTCAACTCTCTTCTCGGTGTTTGGATATCTCGATGAAACACTGTCGCTCGTGTTTGATATATTACTTCTCTCAAAAAAATTAAACTTCTACTGCAATCACTACAGTCAAATCAAAAACACTCTAAAACTATCGTTAGCTTTATTTCACTTTTATAGAAGAGTGCATCGGTTGATTGTGGTGATACGGCTTCCCCGGCATTTGAGACTGATCTAAAGGAATAAAATAATGATAAGTTGAAATGAGATTCAAAGTCAGTTCATGAGAATTGCACCTTCCAAGTTCCTTACTTTTCTTCGTGATAATCCCAAATTAAGATTGCTTTATTCAAACTGTACTCCTTTCCTTTCCAAGAAAATAAAGTTCTTTTTTAATAGCTCACATGAATAACACGAAGACTTTAAACTAGGATATTTTTAAGTAAATAACGGGTTCAAAATTTTGTTTGGTTCCGTGCAAACGTCATTGATGCCAAGTCCTTAGTTCTTGTAGAGTTGCTTCCAGTTGATCTATATCGTATATTTTCTGTTAAATTGTTCGTCAAGCTGCTCATTTTTCCTGTGTTCTTTGTTCGCCAAAGCTGTATAGTCTGTCCTTGCTTTGCATCGCTCTTCCGCCAGCTGACAAAATTGCCTCAATGATTTTTCTGTAATTCTCTGGCAGAGAAAAAAGAAGGACAGTATATAAAGAATGGTTCAAACGTTACACCTTTCAACCGTTACGTAATTATTCCAAATTACTTATCGCGTTATATTTCTCAGTTAAACTGTATAAAATTACTTTGAATTTTTTTTCTCTTAAATGAACGCTCATTTGTGTTCAGTTTACAATTACTCTTCATGTTTTGTACTTTTCTCATTATTTTCATAGAGCACAAGAATTGTCTCATAATCGCAACCTTACCAGCTGATTCAGAGCTTTCGCATGTATTGCATTCGACTACGATGTTGCTCATGATTTTAAGCAGAAGTTGTTTGACAAACAGAATCAATTATTTCCAAAAGAGGGAACAACGCACATCGCCTAATATGATATAAAAATCATTATCCGAGAAAATCATGTACGCGCGCCATTGAGAGAATTAAAAGGATTAAGACATAAACCGAGGTAACATAAATATAACCTTTCTTTTTCTGGTAGCTTTTTGAAAATCAATAAAATAAATGGAAAGTAAACCCCATTAATTTTCCTCACGTTTCCGCCAGGTAGGGACGCTTAGTTTCCATATCTGATAAGATTACAAAAAAACTTTTAGAGAATTGTTTATCCTCGCCATCCAGCGAAAAGCACATTGCATGGGCGTATTTTGTTAAGCAAAATGTCTCCAGTTAATTCGATAGAGAGTATCAAAAACGAATGATTTAAAGTCGATTATAATAAAATAAACGGGAATATTTTTGGTAATCATATTTTTCGGCGCCTTTCGAGGCATTTTTTAGGCTCAAAGTAAATTAGTTTAATTTACTATGTACAACCGACAGCCATTCTCAGATGAAGATTTTGTTTCAAAAACCTTACCATCATTCACTGATTGCTAATACTTATATCACTTCCACACGCAGAAATTATTAAAATAAACAATGGTAAAGTGTATGGCACACAAACAGTTACCAGAATATTATGGATCTTAAGTAATGACGACACTAAAGACGGACGACGCCTAGTAAACAAGGAATTTCAATTTTTACCTTCGAACTTTCTAGCTGGCCTGTTGAGCATGTCTCTCGGTTTTAGAACTTGCTCAAGCTAAATACGTAACGACAGCGTTCAGTTTTTAAAAGGAAATACAAACGATTAACCATCGTCGCTCCTGATCTCCAGAAGACGCTATTTATAACGCACGTGCTTGGTCATTGTTCTGCTCTCAAACACTTGTGTGGTAACGCTTTCGTTGCCCGTTGCCTTCGTGGATTGCTCAAGCCTCCGCTTGCTATCAAAATGAGATTTTTTACTATAAGTTAAGCTAATATATCTACCTTTTGGTCCAAGTCACGTTTACCGTGACCCCAGGATCCCAGAAAGGCCATCGCTGATGTTGAAAGTAGGAGAAGGAAAATCAAACCTAGACAAGTTAGTTTTGTGCCCATGTTAATAACGTTCGTTAACAAGATTCCTTTCCAAACTCGCCGATAGTGCTCGGGTATGCAATGTTTGAAAAACCCACTCCTTCTTAAACCTCTTGCAAGTTCGCCGCAGGCTTTAGTCTCAAAACGGGGGGCTGTGCGATAAGAAATAATATTTAATTTAATTATATTGATTGAACTGGCAGCTTGAATCCAGCCCTCCGCCCACTTACTTGGCTATCTAGCCTCATTAATATTTTCAGTCAAGCACAAGCGCGGAGCAAATTGATTAAGCGCATTTTACGTTTTTCATTCTCTGAATTCCGCTGAGGTTTTGTAATTGGCAGCTCATTCGCTAAAACTAGCAGCGAGTTAATGACTTGTTGACTCTTGAGTGTTCACCTCTACTGTGTAGCAAATTTTTATGAGGAACGACTGAAAGTTTCGCTCGTTAATTTGGTGGGGAATGATTTCAAAGAATATTTGTGCGTTCTATGGTCCATGATTGATTCGTTATATTAACTCTCGCAGAACTTTCTGTTTATTAAATTGTTACTTTGCTAGTTTGCTTGGTTATTTATGTTTTTAGTTTGAGGGAGGAGGTTGTTTACGTCTTGCGAGTTGGCGAAGTCGAATTGTTTTTGACTCGTTTTCAATATATGTTTTTGTAAAGGAATTAAAATTAAAAAAAAGTTCTTGAACTCGGTTATGCAGCAAGCTCTGTTGGAAAACTAGGGCTGGTTTAAAAATGAACTCAGAATTCCTTGCATCGTCGAAATGCTGGCATAAAACCTTTTATTTTAAACCTAGCTAATTTCCTTTGATTTTAATTCCATTCAGCTTGGTTATTGCATCTGAACATCTTGATACTCCCTATCTATTGACAAAAACTCCTATCTACTGAAAAATTATAACTCACAGTTTAAGAATTATGTGTGAACTTTTAGGGAAAAACCACAACTGAAAAATCATCAAACGATCCGGTTTTCTGGACAAAGTTAAACGTATTAATTTAATCAATATGACTGAAAACCCCGTTAATTAAAATCAACAGATTAATTCATGGGTTTATTTCACAGCACCGTGCCTGAACGTAATCCTTCAAATCTCTCGAGTATCAAGAGATTTTAATTTATAAAACCTATCCTTTATGTAAATTAAGCTCCCAAAAGAGTCTAACGACCTTTTTGCATATAAAGTTAGAGGGAAAAAAAACGGCAATTAGTTTGATTCCAAAAATACAGTACTTGACAAGCTAAATAATGAAGGAACGACAGTTTTTTTTTAAGTGAGTGGGATAGGGCTTCCTTTGGCGTAGAGCATAATTTTATAATGACGTTTCCCCTGAATTTCACCTGAATTTTTACTGTTTCTGATGTTTCGCGTTGTTATTATTATTATTTTTCCTCTATTTCTTCTTTGTCTTTTGTAGGTTTTGTTTGTTTGTTTGTTTTGTATTTGCTCTCTTTTGTTTCGTTTCACTTTATTTTGATTTGCTTTTTGATTGAGCCGGAGATGGTGTTTTTGAAGCTGATAACAATTAATTGCTGCTATCTTGGGCCTCGCGAAACTCGGGTAGGCTGAGAGAGAGAAATATGACTTCCTCTCAATCCAAATTAAAATAACCGATTCCGAAACAAAACGTTCCGACAGAGATTTGTCATTTAGTTTTCAAGCCCTGTTTCCCACTACTCATTCAATTTCTTTCAATTTGAAATCGGAACAGCCCTTTACAACAGTCTACAAGGCAAGCTCGAGACCGATATTCATTTAGTTCTCCTTAATGATTAAATAACATTTTAAGGTTACTTTCTGAGAAATTCATAGTACACACAACTAGACATACTCGTAAGGAAGTGCTGAGAGACAGGAACTTGAATTGAATTGTTCGTCTCAAAATCTGAATCAACCTAAAGGATAAGAAAAAATGTTTTCACCGTCATCATCAATGAAAGACCAGAGGAACATTACAAATTACTAAATTAGTTAATCTTTTTCTATACAGGACTTTTCTCAGGTTAAAATCTTTTTTTAAAACGCGACGTTTTGGGAAGTCCCTCTACGTGAGGCAGTGCAGTAGTTCCAGCTCAATATTGCGAACTGCGTGCCCGAAGTAAAGCAGTAAAACTGCCCGAAGCGTCGCGTTTTAAAAACATTTTAATCTCAGAAAAGTCCCATGTAGAAAAATCTTTACTTTATTTACTTCGTATCTAAACATAAGAGGTTCTGAAAGTTTCAGAAAAACTACTAAATTAGCATAGCGTTGGTTTCCCTTTTTTTTCCTTAACAAAGAAATAATAACGCCGCAGATTAAATCTTCCGTTTGCATAAGATAATGAAGTCAGCATGGCTTGCTCGGCTGGTTTGAGTAAGATTTTCGGTCGGCGTGTTCCGGGGAACCCAGTGTGGGCTCATAATATTAATTTTGCCGCCGTAAAATTTTATCACGGGAAATATGGCGGCTTTCGTACCATGCTAGGAGGTTATTAAACCCACTTGTACAGTCGATATTGCTCCTGTATAAGAGAACTTCAAATCCATTTGTGCTATAGTCAACGTGCTTTTTGCGTTCAACTTGTCAAAAGTTAATAAGAGGCTTCGAGAAGAAAATCTTATCGAATGGGTTGGTCGACCACGGCGAAAAGAAATTCACGGTGACTTTCGATCATTTTGTATGGACCTCGCGGCTGCGCATCATAACCTCGAGCGTATCCGCATATCCGGCCTGGCCCTCCACCGCGGTCCATAAGTAAATTATCTTTATCAACTTTATCGGATATCTTTTCGCCACCAGATCACAACTTCTTTGTATAGCCGCTCTTCATTCGCACGTACGCTGTACAGGTTTACCTGGAGGAAATATCTTCGCTGTGTGAAAGTATACACATCGCATCGTAATCGCGTGGTCAACTATTTTTTTCCTCCAGAATGTATCGTTTACACATTTAGCGATCTTTGGTGCGATGTAAGGTGACCCGAAAATAAAATTCGCCGCATTAAAATCATCGGATCGATGTAATACGACGATTTCGCGTCAATATATAAAACTAGTAATAGTTCTCACTAGAGCTGCCCCCGCTCTTTTTTAATAAGGAGTGCAGAATATCTCCTGAGGTGAAACTTTGTACAGGGAATGACCGTTTATGTTACCAAACCAGGCTTGGTTATTTTGAATAAATCTGGAAAGCGCAAGCTGACAGGTTTTAGTTTTTTTTTACAGCCGGGTCTCGAGCTTGTGTTAAAAAGAAATTCTGTGAATTCATTTTTCACAATCACATTTGATAAATGTGACGAAAACAAACATAATGTAACTTCTAAACAACTGTCAACTGTACAGGAATAAACATGAGAGGTGTTTAGTGCAGAATTCATAGAATACTCGGTTGTCTTAGCAACTGACTGCTGTAGTTATTTCACACAAATCTAACTTTTAAGTTCCTCCTGGTTTTCATCACCCATTGAGCTTCTGTAAGCAAAGGAATCTGTTACTTCGCAAAATGTGTTGCTTAATTCATATCTTGTGAAAAACCATCCTTGTTTAAACTGTTTTTTCAGTGCAGCCAAATTGGAAAACTCTTTTACACCTTAACAAAGATCATCAATATAGGTCCATTTTCTTTGAATGCTAGAACTGCGCAAGTAAAATGTTTATTGTATGTTCGCACCATCCCTTTCAACTTGTATTCGGTTTGGCCTGTATTTATATTTTCATACAACTTAGTCACATTTATAAGTTCTGGAGAGAATTCAATAAAAACAAACTTGTGATTGAGTGTGTTACAGAGTTAAAACTGGCTCACACCTAGGGGTTTCACAATCAAGGCACTTTAACTTTCCAGGTTGAGTTTGAACAGCAGAAACAAACTGTGGCCATGAATTGTAATCAGTCAGCTGAAATTTTTGCAATGCAGATCTGATCACAAAATTTAATAAACATCAGCTATTTAGAACTACATCCTTTTGGCATGTCTCGCAAAATGAATGAAAGGTGTCAAAAAGAAACTCTGTGGATTCATTTCTCGCAGTCAAAGTTGATAAATGTGGCAAAACAAACACGATGCTATTTCTAGAAAACTATCCAAGGCACAAGAAAAAGTTCGAGGAAATGCTTAACGCTGAATTCATGAAATGGCTCTTTCGTCTCAGCATTATTAAGCTTAGGTCGACTCAACTGAGGTATTACCCTATGAACAACAATTCAAAACGTGACATAAGCTTTTTTTACGCTGACGCGTGACGCGCTACACAAAACAGGACTTTTCGAAGCGACCTCTGGAATTCAAGAACACTGAAAATATGCCAATATCAAACCCATGAGTCACTAAACCAGTTCTTTGGGTTAAACTTCAGAATACCCAGCCACTTATTTGCATCTCATTGAATAAGAATAGCTTACTATTGATATGCCTGACTTCATACCATGGAGAACTATGTACGAGTCTGTAAATTATGGGATTAGCAACTATCAGGAGCCAATCACTAGGAGCTTGCAACTCCAATACTAAGCCTATGTCACGGCATTTTTACAGACCGGTCTATTTTTAGACTTCTTTTCCCGCAAAATAGGTTAGTTCCGTTCTACACGAGCGCGCATCAGTAAGGGAAACAATGGCGGCTTTTCCTTTTTTCTTCCAGTGAAAATGCCGACGTCAATTAAAGAATCAAGTCCGCGCTTATGATTTGTCACTGTTGTCCCTGCGGGAGTCTGAATTCGCGGTAAATTCAAGCTAAAAATAGACAGGTCTGTGAAAACGCCGTGACAGGAATATGGGGTAGTTGCTGGCTCCTAGTGATGGGCTCCTGCAACTATTGATTTACATAGTCAAAAAGACCACGCCGAGATTCACAAAATCCCCAAGTTTGGTGTCAATCGGGCTAGTTTTCACTGAGATACAGGCATTTAAGGACGTTCGCGCCCAAAAACTTCCCACGCACAGATTTTTTTAAAACTTTGACTGTAGGTAGAAAATGATAAGATTAGATTAAAAACGTAAAAAAAATCGGGGGTCACCGAACTCGTTTTGAAGATAAGGCGTATCACAGACCATAGCATTTCTAGGATTTCCAGTCATTCGAGGCGATTCTGGCCGGATTCATTACTATCGGCATATGTTTAAGTTGAAGAATCATATCTAAGTTATGTGTCTTTAACGCAGCATATATAGGCCTATATGATAGATCTTTGCTACATATGTCATAAAATCAGCTAGAATTAGCCTTAAAAAATACAACTTTAAGTCACGCACACCTGTAATAGGCGTACCAATTCGACCCTATTTGAGTAGTATATGAGAAATAATTAAAACTTCCCACGCTCAGATTTTTTTTGTTTTTTAGTATAATGGAAAGAATCAGAAAAGGAATTGATCTACTGAAAAAAAAGTGGGGGTCACCGAGTATCCAACAAAAATATTCGCACACAAAGTTAACGCAAAGGTCATCAGCTCTATATTTTGTTGAGTTTTGGACTCCGTGCGCGCGCTTGAAAATGACGTGGCACGTGCGTGACCAATGAATAGCGTGCGCACTGGAGATGCGCAGTAGCAATGGGCGCGAACGTCCTTAATAACGTAAAAAAAAATGACTGACAAAGAAATGTATGGAAATGCGGACAAATCCGGACAAATTTAAGCTTGGAATCGCCAAAAGGCAATGGCAATACATTTCTTTGTAATTTTTTACGTTTTTAAATGCCTCTATCTCAGTGAAAACTAGCCCGATTAACACCAAACTTGGGGATTTTGTGAATCGGTGTGCTCTTTCTGACTATGTGGATCAATAGTTGCTAATCCCGCCATAATCAGCTGCTCTTATACACCATGAAAGTAAAATATCAGGAGGATCAATAGTTTTGTAGTTTGAATTTTAGTGACGTCATGTGAAAAATCGGCTCATTTTTGTTCGAGCTATTTAAATGACTGAGATTTCGACTTGTTATTCGCAGAAATATTCCTGAACCTTTTCTGAGAGAAGCAGTATATTCAAACGAAATGGGAAAGAGTGGATGTTTAGTTATCATGTCCTATTTTCTTATTCTTTCCTTTACCCAGATGAGACAGAGGAAAGTGATCCTAATGAAGAACTTGGAGCAGGAATTAGTGAGTCAGCTCCTTCGTTTCGCCTCTTGTCATTTCAATACATTTCAGCATTTTCAAGAAGGCAAGTGACGAAGATGATCTATCACCAGTTTCTCAGAATAAACTTTGTAAAAAAGGCACTCAGTCAGGAGAATCATCAGGAGAACTTCTCCTGACTGAGTGCCTTTTTTTCAACCTCAACATGTAAACTTTACATGTTGAGGTTGAAAACGATCATTTAAACTTCGTCGGAAGAAGAAGGGATAGCAAGGCTCTCAAAGAGTAACTCGAAGCCATGAGTTAACCATGAACAAGTCGAGAAATCTCCGAATACAATTCATAAGGTTAGATTTTCGGTTTGGTTTTGAAATAGAAATAGAAATACTGAAGAATCTCCTAATAAGTAAAATAATTAAGTCTCATAACAAGACAAGAACAAGAGAATCAATCGGTTTTTTTCCTACTAGATGAGTGGAAGAAAATTTCAGACATCGCCGGGGCTAATCAAGGTCATGTAATGTGTAAGGACTTGTGTAAGGCTGACAGTTGATCTTGTTTGCTGTCCGCCATAGTCTAACCTACCCACCCTCCCTTAAGAATATGAGAGTACAGGTCAGGCTCGTTACGGACAGCTTAATATGGCTTCCACTGGCGCGTGAGAAACATTCTTTCAGATACCACATACCAAAAAAATTCCTGTTCGAGTTGTATGAGATTTTCAAAACCTCGCATTCCACTCGTGTCTGTAAATGCCATAGCGCTACATGGCTAAACATGGCGGTTCTAATGGTTAAATTCTAGGTTTTAATAATAATTCATTTAAAGTTTTTCCCCTTTTTGCAACATTTTGTAAGCTAGGTATGACCATGAAAGCAAGGTAATCGTAGGTTGTTGATCATTAAATGCTTCGTTTCTCTCCTTTTCAAGAAATTTTGATTTTTTAAAACTTCCTTTCGCTACGTTTGGCGGAACTCACCATGGGTGACCGAGATTTGGACGTTCATTGAACAAGAAGAAACAGTGACTTTAATTGTCATGGCATCTACGACTGACTGTATCAATGTGCTCACAAAATATTGTCATGATCAAAGGAAATGACGTAACCATACGAAACACTTCAATGATGTCGGACAATCAGTCTGCAGTAATATCGCCCATGATTAGGTATTTATTACGCCTCAAATTGTATTCTCTTGATTGTATCCAGTGTCTGTACGCAGAAAGTAGCTTTACAATGTAAATGGTTTGTTTTGTCTACTTGGTGTGTAGAAGGATAGTCTTCTCTGGCAGTTTGGCAATTTAAGCGTCAATTTTTAGTGCCGGTTCGCGGGTACATTCGCATTTATCCCGCGGTTGTGGGAAATCGTATATTTTGCTGGCGATTTTGGGTTTTTGCGTGATTTTGTGGCAGTCATCCAAACATCTCGAACAGTCTCTGTGTTCGTGAACAGCGGCATTTGACATCAAAACGTTTTGTTCGCTGGTTACTTAGGGGAGTTAAAAAATAATTTGTTTAGAAACGATTTGGTCTTTCTGTAGTCTCCTCCGCAGCCGTTATTAGGGTCGTCACGAAGCGTTGCGTGACGACCCTAATAACGGCTGCGGAGGAGACTAGTCTTTCTGAGGGGAAACACGATTATGGAGCTAACACAAGGTAAATAATTTGTTACGTGCTGTTGAAAGATGGCTTATGATGATAATTTTCCTACTAGGAGGCTGTTTGGGTTTTTAAGAGAAAACGAAATGAACATAGATGGCGGTTTGCGAAACGTACGACTCGCTATTGAAAAGACCCGCCAAAAGAGCATAAAATTTCGTAAAATTGAAATTATCGCTTGTCAAGTAAACTTGATATACGGACTGTTCAAAAACGATTTTTCTATTTTTATGGAGTTTTATGAGGCATTAGACTTTGTTAACTACACCTACTATCCCATACAAAAGTAATTTGGGTCGATGCTTAAGGGTAGATCGCGTATTCTCACCCCCACCCCCCCCCCCCCAAAAAAAATCAATATTGGAAAAAGTCGCAGCTTTTTCAACTTAAAAACAACTCATTTTCAGTCAAGGGGTAAGGGCACAGCCTGCTTGGTGTCCTAAAACTGCTCAGAGCTCTCGTTTTCCGACCGCTGGTCAAGGGAAACGAGGACTCTGGGAACGAGATTGATTTCGCGGGAAAAGAAGTCTAAAAATAGACCGGTCTGTAAAAATGCCGTGATATAGGCTTAGTATGAGAGTTGCACGCTCCTGGTGATGGGCTCTTGTCAAAGCTTCTAGCACATACAAGCAACTAACCGGGGAAACGTGTGTGAGCGAGTCAACATTGGTTCAGGTTTTACTTCTGACTGGATGATAAGTGGCGCGGGTATATTTAAGCCAATCGCAAAATAAAACAAAATATAATAACTTGAAGAAGTATATTTATTTACTATTGGTTTACTTTACAAATCTATTCATTTGTTTGGTCATTTATCACCAAGGAAAATTATGAAAACGATTTGCGTAATTTAAGTATGCATTGCTGAATGACATGTTAAAATTAATCTTGCGTTAAAAATAAAAACATGCGATGTTTGTTACTGACTGGTGTGTAGAGATGTTTGAGGGGTCAATCAGTTCCAAGTCAGTTTGTTTTTTTTCTTCACTATTCTTCAACATTGAGGTCCATCTCGACGGCTTCGTCGTTAAAACCGTTTGCTTCAGGGCTACAGATCATCTTAGCTCGTGCACAATACTCTCTTCTCTTCAGCCCCACCTGAAATGTTGAAATAAAAACAGAGATATCTCTAACGGAAACCTTACCCGATTGGTTAATGAACTCAATCGAACCTGCACTAACGAAAACCTCTCTTTAGTGACATTCTCCCCCCGGAGGACTCCTCGCATATAAAAAAGCCGGGGGGCTTGTCTTATATTTTCAAAAGAGTACCAAGATCCAGCTCTCAGGGTGTGACATGAAATTTTTTCACCCCTAAGCGGTACCGATTCTAAAACAACGCATTATCTTCTGTCTTATTTTTTTCGGTTCAATACGTACATTACATACATACATACTTTATTGACTTTCCCCTAAGAGGCTTTTCAAGAACAATAACTTAAATTTAATACCCTACATGGTCCAACAACAACAAGGTGTATTTGAACGGTGAAATTATCTTAATTATTGATTAAACAAGAAATAAATAAAAAAAATGCAAACTAGTTTTTTTTTTTTTGGGGGGGGGGGGGGGATGGGGGGTACAAAACACGCTACCACTGTGGAGATATGGCTAACAGTGACACTACTCAATTCCGACTGATTCCGCAAACAAAGCCAACTATAAAGCATAAAGTGACGCTACTATCCCTCTTAGATGAAAAGGTAGTACGGTTCAGGTAGACCCTCCCCCCGGTCAGTATTTTTGAAGTCAGATTGTTCCGAAAGTTTGCTGGCATCAGGAGAGAAAATTGTGTTGCCCCTAAACCCCGGAAGCTATCCCAGGCCAAAAGAATACAACTCTAATTTCTTTCAGATTAGAGATAGGACTGTTTATGTCATTCACACTCATGTATTATTTCTTAAGAGCAATTGTCACGATAAAGCGCATCTGCGTTCATGATTGATACCAATTTTTTTTAACCAATAGAAATCGTAATAATATCACACGCGCCGCTACGAATTTGCCGCGGGTCAGCTTGGAGTTTCACGTGCCTTTCGAAAGTCTCTTTATCCACCGGCTTTTGACCATTTATTTGTAAAGAATATTTATCATGATTATGTTGCGCAAAGGCCGTGTTCGTTGAATACAAGCACATGCACTTTACTTCCTTCCAACTTGCATGCACATCTGCAGCTGCATAAAGTTTCCGATGTTCGTCCCCACCCCCCATCTTTTCTTCGTATTTTGGCTGCTTTCTTTCGAAACTGGAAGGTTACGGGGCGAAAGTAACTTTCGTCTCTAACCGCTACGAAAACACCCTCTCGAGGACATCGTATTTCTCGACGGTATTCAACTAAAAACACAAAATATGCCGTTTAAATCTTTCATAGATGACCAAAACAGTTCTTCAATATCGGTATTACTATTTTCACACGACTCACATGGTCGATGGAGAAGGATTTTTTTTTCACAAATACCAACTTTGAAAACTGTTCCTTCGGATCAGAGAACAAATTGCCGCACATGCGCAGAGACCTGTCAAATGCCCTTTAAGCGAACGAAACTTAGAACCCATCTACACTATACCGGAGATATTTGATAACGCAACTTTATTTCTATGGTTAGGCCTACCTTCCACACTAATCCGTCACGAAAACGGAGCTTTTCGAAAATGCTCTTCAAACCGGAAAATTTGAAAATGCCAGGTTTTCGTTTTCCTGTGGACTGAAAACATTTCAAACCGATCGATGGCGCCACGGTAGTCATGTGATTTCCCTGACCTAGTTTTCCTCAAAGGCAAATCCAAAATAGCCGGTAATTTTCGCGTTTCTAAATTTCCCCGGCATGGGGTGAACGGAAATTCGTTCGCAGAATGAAAGCCCCGTTTTCAAATTCATTCGGCATAGTGTAGACAGTACCTAGCACACAAGCAGTCTTCCAAGAATTCAAAACTCGATTGACAAACCTGAGAATTCCGTTTTCCCCAGCGCGTTTGCCGTCTTTGCACGGCCGACGCCGTATCAACCATTGAGGCAACAAGCAACGCCACGAAAACGAAACAAATCAGCTTTCGGTCCATTTTCTTTGATTCTCTGGGATCTGAAAACAAAGCGTGTAAGCGTTTACATTACCACAGGGGAATCTTTCTAACTGACTTGAAACTTACAACTTTTTTTGTGCTTCGGGGAACAAAAGTGCACTTGTGCCTGCCAACACCGCTCGTTCCTGAACCTTTATGTCTCAGGCCGTTAGAATGATTCCCTTATTTATATTTGGCTAAGCACGAAAAGAGGAATAATTATAGATCAATCAGTTACCCTCAAAAGCGTTTAGATAGTGCCAAATAAAATATACCGCCTATTGTCATAATATTCATTCGTTTGTGTACTAATTGTTATTGAACGACTAGCAAAGCAACTAAAGAACAACGCCACATAAACTGTCAACATTTGCTCCACGCTTGTCAAACAGATTTATTAGTCAATACCGATTTGCAAAGGAGAGCGGGCGAGACTTGAAACCAAAATAGGAAAAACTTACTTAGATGACGTGGAAACATTTAAAATGCTTAATTCCACAATTTTCAGACTCCAGGAAGTGATAAAACTGGTTTTATAGAGCAGAAAAAAGCTACTACACATAAGCTATAGAGGGCAATAAATTGTGCCGACCACTATAGCCAATGTGTTAAAGCAGAAGGCCCGTTGAGAATCTTTGTTTGAAACAAATTTAAGCGTGCCCGCTCAACATGACATGATGGTTTGCATGTAAACAACGTTTTTTCACTACGCCGAATTTCGATTCAGGTTTATTCTTAATCCGACAAGAAAACGAAATGAAGTCTTCACTCGTAAAGGACGTGAATTCTCTTTTTCGTGTAGATGATTTTGGTCTTTTAAATGAACCAGATGAAAAGTTGTTAATGAATAAACTTCCACCAAAATGAATTGTGATGGAAATGAAAATAATGGGAACGTGACGCCGCACCAGCAAGCGTTTTCCTCGTAATTTGTTGTCAGCTGGAGGACGCATTCGAATCTCTTTACAAGTCATAACAAAAAGAGAACCAGTTTCCACGAAGTGCTAGAATTACTTAGCGAAACGTTTGGCCAAGTTAACGTTTCAAGTTCCTCTTTATTCAGACGTAATAAGACTGAGGACTTGAAATGAGTTTCTTGCGAGTAGGCTTTTGTCCAAACGGCAGCTCTTTTGGTAGACTCTTAAAGTTTGCATTGTCCTGATAAAGTCGCATTGAAAGACAGCAAAAACAACAACAAAACAGCGTGAAAATACTGGAATATTTATACAGGGGATTTGCTACAATCTATTCAACTCTTTTAGTTTTTTGTGAGCATGTACACGGGCGCAGGGAATTCAACTTAGTCGCTTCAACGCCTCTTAGTCTCTTTGATAAAATTGGAACTGCTTTTGAGAAAATAAGCATTCTAATGCAAGAGGAGATTAAATTCACCACCGCTTTAATTCCGCCGACTGGAGTGAATCTTAACCTGAGCAATTTTCTTCTCATCAGAGGAAGTTGTGCGATGCAGTGATTTCGAGTCTTGTCTTGCGTCAAAACCCAATATGTTTTTCCGTTGGAAATAATCACCGATTTACACTTTTTTCATTAAATGCGTTGGCTTTTTCTATTGCAGATGTTCGATTAACGGATTTATTCATTGCAAAAAAGCAAAATACCTTTCTCTTTCTACAATAGATCAAAGTTTTACGGTCACATAAGAGTTGCACCCGGCCAAGATGTTGTCCGTATTTCTACATATTTCGAAGACAGAATTATCCAGTTTGAGAAACGATATCTCAAACGGTTTATTTTTTAACCCTTATTCCCTGTTCGCAGTTGCAGGTGTTTGGTCCGTCCGATTTCCTTTTAAGGAATCGAGATAGAAAACCATGCAATATGATCAAGTATTTACCACTAGGTGTATAACTACCGGCGTCAGACAATAATTTTTGACCGAAGCCCTTCCTGATAAAAACGGTTTGCATCAAATTTATAAACGAGCTTGAGTTGGCGCAATTACACCTCAATTCTTGGCTTTTGTGTTGATTTTTTCACCTGCTCTTAATGATTTCCATTTTAGGGTCTAATGATTAGGAGATGAAAATGAAGCGCCGCGGAAAGCGAAATAAATAACTTATTGATTGACTTTCTTTCTAGCGATTCCAGGAAGACGTAATCAAGCTAAACTACCTGTAGGATGTCACTGATGGCATAAAGGACACACGAGGTTTTAAATCGAAACATCGCGATCTACCTCAGAGAAATGAAAAAATTTATTTTGCGGTCCTCTAGATTTGATGGTAAAATCCGAAAGTATTCTCACGAGGAATGAAAAGGAACGTGTTTCTTAAAAGGCTTCCTCATCCGGCCTTAGACTAAACAAATCCCATACAACTTGCAATTATTATCATTATTAATTTTCTTAAAGGAGTAGGAGGTTAAACTAGCGTCAAACAGTCTAAAACTAAAACAGTTTTCAGTTAAAACAAGACCAGCATCCTCTGTCGACGAAACATATAGGATTAATCTAATATTGAGAAAGTTAACGACAAATTATAACATCATTTGTCAGCAACGCGCAACTGATATTGCTGTAGAAATTAAGAGGGTAAACGATTCCAGCAACGAAGTTCTTTCAATACGCGTAGCTTAAATTTTTGCGTGAAAGAGTCGATTTTGCGACGAAAAATAGCCAACCTTTTTACTTTATAGTTGGTTACAAAGAAAGTCTGGTTTGAATTCGAATTTTGCGCACAATTTTAGCAACTTTCTGCAAAGAATCTACTGAAATAGCCTGAATTTTAACCGTCTCTTCGAGTCGCGCACTCCCAAAAATACGCTGTCTTCTCAAATCACTACGAGCCCACTTGAGGTATAAAATAACTCAGCCCGGCCTAAATATAACAGTACATACAAATCGAACGGTAGATAAACAGGGCGACGAGTTAACACTGAGAATAGAAAACGGAAATTCGCATCGAAAAAGAAAAACTCAAAAGGAAAAATTGTAAGAATAGAATCAAACCACGAGAAAACTATAAATCATTAGAAAGAAATGAACAATAGACAAAACACAGCCTGGCAGTTTTTAAACTCTAAAGTATGTCTCCCTCCATTATCCTAGAGGCGCAAAACTGGTCAGCCTTTTTCTGCGCCATAAAGGTTATCTTTGCGCACGCAATTGTTCGCGTCGCAATTCGGAAACTCGGTGAGTCAAACAGAGAAAAAGACATTAAGTGAAGTGAATAATTTGAAAAGCATGGGCACGAAACAGAAACTGTTATTCAGTTGTCAGTAGGCCTTTGAGGGCCTACCACAAACCAAGAGCAGACATGGGACTGTGTCGCCATTTTGAAACCGATTCAGGTCATGAATTTTATACAAAGAATATAAACTTCATTATTGGTATTGTAGTATGTAGTATCGCGGAACGGGTTTGCAGAAAAAGCCATTTTGTCGTCACGGACCAGAGAACTGGGTCCACGTATCAGGGGTATTCTAGGTATGTTTCCAAGGCATGAATAGAATCTGTCAGTCAGTCTAGAATAAGACCTGTCTTGAGCACCAAAATTTAAATGGTAGATTTTGGGATATTTACCTTTAGGAACTCTTCGTTTCCGATTCCACTTACCTCTGTCCCTAGAATGGCTAATAGAACAATTTCGATATATTAAAATTCATCCTAAATCAATTGACCTCCGTACGAGGCTCTGGGGAATAACTACAGATTTTATGGGGTTTATTCCCCAGAGCCTCGTGCTGAGGTCTATTGTGTCAGGCTGAATTTTAATATATCGAAATTGGTCTATTCCCTCAATGAGGTGCGCCTGCAGGGAATCAAGGTAGTTGTATTCATCATCTTGGACTGGATATTTGTTTTTATGAATACAACTAGCACGATTCCCTGCAAGCGTCTCATAGAACAAATTGGCCACTGACGCCAAGACAGCTGCTTTAAGGACGTTCGCGCGAAATTTTTCCAATCGATAGAATTTTTTAAATTTTTACTGCAGGCAGATAATGAGTTACTTGTACCGGAAATGCAAAAAAATTGGGGGTCGCCGTCTTCGTTTCAGAGATAAAGCGTGTGGTAAACTATACTGATTTCGAAAAATTGTCGCATATCATCGAGCACGGTCTACAGGGGTTTATAGTTAAAAATATCGAAGGTGAGTCAATGGAGGCAAGCGATCTTAGTCATATTTTGTAGAAGTAGGTCTGCTGCGTAAATAATTCCAAACCTTACTAACTTTTTCAAAAAACTAACCCTTTAAGAGGCATTTGAGACCGCCGCACAGATGCACGAAGAACTACTAAGAACTGAATTCGATGGTGCATTTTGCCAAAAATTTAAACTTCTAGTCGATAGATTTTTTTCTTTTTTTCCTTAAACGTAGAAAATCAGTAGAGAAAATGATCCATCGAAAGAAACATTGGGGTCACCGAACGTCCAAGATCGTTAAATCCAGTCAAAGCTCTAACAATGGCCATCTGCCTTATCATTTGTTTATTTTATGACTTAGCGCGCGCGCTCATGGATGACGTGGCATGTGAATTTGCGTACGCAGTAAGGATGCGCAGAAAGAATTAGCGCGAACGTCCTTTTAAGCCCTTGGGTAGTCCAGTCCCTGAACTATCGCTTTGCCGCACGCTCTTTATAAGGGTTGAACCCAGGCGGGAGAAGTAAGTGTCCAAGACAGCTTGCATGCGCATGCTCAGAACGCGCAGAGCAATTTTTTGAAAATTTAAGGTGGCTCTGCAAAAAAATGCATCTTGCATCTTGAAATAAAAATGAAAGTCGCTGAGTTCGTTTTTGAGTTTTATTTTTTTTCTTTTTAGACTTGATTGTAAATACTTAGCTCTTATTATTAATCATTTCATTTACGCAATCTTCAAGGTACATTTGATCATATTCATATTCTTTCGCGCCATAGAAACATTAATTATTATTATTATTATTGTTATTAAGTTAAAGCTATAAAATTAAGGGTGTTTTAACAGGTTGCACGGTAGCTATGGTAACCTACTATGTCATGAAAATTACCATTATTGGTTTACTACTGGCTGGGCATGTATGTGAAACCAAACTTTAGTATCACTTCAAATTATTCACTTCACTTATGGTCATTTTCTAATTGGTTCATTTTGAGCATGCGCATGAAAAGAGTCTCTCTTTTCGCCTGAAAAGAGTCTCTCTTTTCGCCTGGGAAAGTTCAGGGACTGGACTGCTTGTGTGAGTGAACGTTCCCTTTTACCACAATGTGGTTTTTGGTTTACGTATCTGGCGGTGTCATGATCGATCCTTTGTTATAAGGCAACGAGCATGAAGCATAAGAATGCGCTGACAGGGTGACATCAGTATTGCTCTTATTTGGCTAACGTACTCATTGTTTCAAGCAGTGTAGACAAATCCCCACTTTCAAACTTATAATTTCCACGGGCCGGCTTATAAACCCAGCTTTTAGCTGCGCGTACGTATCTATACTGATTTTCAACGGAGCGGTACACGATACATGCCTTTCTTCCTGGTCATTGCAAAAGCTAATGGCAATTATTTCAAAGGAATAATAATAAACTATTATCGTTTGTTTCGCGATGTACTAGTCACTTGAGATGTAAGCACGGCGTTTCGACTGCCAGTCTTCATCAAGCGACGAGGTCGACTGATTACGAGCTACCTATTTATATTGCGAAGGTGAATACGATCATCCATTCCTCCATCGTTCCGGCGAGAAGTTGAATGTTCCCTCAGCGGTTCACGGTTTTATCACCGTTCTCCTGAATTTTAGGTGGACAGCTTTCTTGACCCTACACAACCAATCAAGAGCAAGCGTTATAAAGCGTGAGAGGCGCGAACACTCGCGAGGCGGTGTTACTCCAGACTGCTTACTTTACACTGCAGACTTTTTAGACCCCTATCGAATTTCCATGTCTATCACGGAGACCTAACCGGAAACATCCTAAACTGAGCGCTATTCAGAGTGATATATTCTAGCACAGCGCAAAAAAGGCGCGTTTACCTTTTACTCGCGTGTAGTAGCCAATCACGTGTGAGTACCGAAACAGCGCGGTTACTCAGTTTCACAAAGATGGCGGCCGTGGAGGACGATGAACCTGTTGCTGGTCCGTCAAAAGTTGGCGCTAAAGAGAGAATTCAGCAAGGAGCTGCTCTGAAAGCTGAAGGAAACGAGTATTTCAAGAAAAAGGAGTATCGGAATGCGATGAAGTGTTATCATAAAGCATTACTGCACGTTAGAGGACTCGTGGACCAGCCGACATTTGCCGGCTTGACCGGCATGGACTCTTTGGAAAAGGAGATTTCGGACGATGACAAAGAAGAGATTTACCAAGTTCAGTTTAGCTGCTACAACAATCTAGCTGGTAAACTCAAAGGACTTGTTTTCGTTTACGCGGAATATCGTAGTCTAAGTGTCGTAAAAGGGTACCGCTATTAGTAAATAATTGAGGACGTGAACTGTTTATCATAATCTAAACTTGTGCTTTTCAAATTATTTGAATGTCCATATTTCTAGCTTGTTTGATGAAAGACAGTCGCTGGGATCGAACAGAGTTTTACTGTAACGAGGTAGGAGGCTAAAGCAACTGCTTCATTCAAGGACATGTGTTAACAAGGACTGGTTGACCTCAGTACACAGGATAATTTGGTTTTATCAACTGGGTTGATAATGTGAATTGTCCACCGTAAAGAGATTTGGAAGCTGACGTTTCGAGCGTTAGCCCTTCGTCGGAGCGAAGTACACAGGGGTTGGTGCAAGGCTATGCACCTCAGTCCATGTTTTACACACATCTGTCTCTTCTATATTTTGGCAATTAGAATAAACAAGCGACTTTTCTTTCTCTTTTCGTGGTGTTTTCTCAAAGAAGGATACACACACAGAACAATTTGTCTTTCTATTTCTCCAGGCGTAGTCAAGCGATAAAAATCGATATTGGAAATCAATCGATTCAATCAATATCAATCACCAATTGCTATCGATTGATATCTGCAATCGACAACAATCAATAACTCACAGAAAAATTTATTTATCAATTACTATCTATTGGCAAAAATCAATAATCGATAATTCCTGTCTTCTGGAATATTGATCGTTATTTATTAAAAAAAATTGACAATAACACCTGGACTGTTCAAAGATGGCTTTGTTATTGTGTAAAATAATACATGGAATAACACAGGACAAGAAATACAGAAAACTGCTTCTTCTTTTCCATTTATTGCTCCTGTTGAAAATTTTAGCAACAAAGTGATTACTGCTACTAAATTATATTTTCCTTCTGGCCTACTCCCAGATCTCTTTTGTTTGTTTTTTTTTGCCTAATGCAAATAATTGAAATCAATAGAGCACTCTATTGTTTACTTTGCATCATCTTGATGCCAATGCTACGATAAGACTGAAGGGTTTCACATTGTTACTTCTAGTGGTTTGTAAAAGATGTAAAGCCCAAAATGTTTCTGTTAGCTGTCTCTGTTCTTGTTATTTCGGAGATGATTATTTTTAAGATAAATGACTCAATAAAACCACTACAGACAAACTTTGTAACATGTTTTATCAGTGTAACTTGTAAATTAAAGGACAAAACTGGATTTTGATAACAATAATAATCGATACCAATCAATTACTAGCGATTACTATTCTAACTTTTTTTTTTCGTAGGCCTTAAAGCTTCAGCCACAAAATGCCAAAGCCTTATTCAGAAGAGGACAATCCTACTTCCATATGAGGGATTTTGAAAAGGCAGAAAGAGACTTAAAGGCTGCGGAAGAACTGGAACCAAAAGGTATGTAAGTTTAATTTGTTGAAATGACAAAGAAAGATAGTGCAGAGTGCTATATTTGTCACATGAAAGAAAAACAAGCCCAAGTACAAAGGAGTAGCAGGTTTTTTTTTTTTTCACTTCTCAATAGGAAGCGACTAGGTTGAAATTCAATGTGGGAAAGCTACATGTAGTGTGCAAGTCACTCAGAGGTGGATTGAGGGAGGGGTGGGAGGGTTACAACCCCCATACCCTCACCTCCCCCTAAGTTGACTAACAACTTTTTGTTACTTCTTTGACTTTTCAAAACATAATAGAATGAAATTGTTTTATATGTAGTTGTCACACACCGCTGGTAGCCATGTCAAGGTGACTGCTGCTGCCTGACCTTTATTGCAAAATCAAAGCTAATACAAGTAGCATTATAAAGTTCAAGGCTTGTACATTATACTGGTATTGTATAAAAACTTTGGGTGGGTGGGTGGGTGGGAAAGCAGCAATGGTGGACATAAAAAACAACTGCCTGCCTGATAGGTCACATGACCTATACCCAGGCCCCAGCAGTGTGTGAGAAAAACATTTTTCACTTATTTCATTTCACTCGGCCAGTGAAAAATTACTTGTTTTGCTTCCACCAACTGACTGATTGCCAAGTTTATGGGAAAAGATAAGATGCATTATTTCCACGACTGCATTATTATTTTGTGGTTTTTCTGATTGAGAAGTATGGTAAACTCCAGACTTTATACCATGCATTCACAAATGCTTTTCAAGTGTCAGGAATGCTAGAAATGGCATTTTAGAGGGTAGAATCGGGAAAAAAATTCCAGGGGGGGGATAACCCCAGGTGCCACTAGACGCTTGCACATGTGGTGCTCGCCATCCACACCACCACCAGGTGTCAAAAGTTATTAAGGTGTACAACTCCCCTTTCAGAAATTCCTGGATCTGCCTGTCACTGAACATGGCAGTCATACAAAATACAGCAATCAGATTCTGCTTCATGTACCACATTGCAGTGGTCTCCCTCAGCTCATTGTTGTTGAGTTGCTCTGACATTTAGAGCTGAGTTATTTAACAGCTACAAAATCAAACAATGTTACTTATTGAGGAGTCTCACATGATCTTGACCTGTGATTTTAACTTCTAGTTAAGTAGGTACTGATTTGCTATATTTCCAGATTCAAGTATCAAGAAAATGCTGGGCCTGCTTGAGGTAGAGCTCAAGAAAGTGCGAGAAAAGGAAAAAAAGATTTATGCTGGCATGTTTGATAGGCATGCCAAAAAAGAGTAGCATTTTACATGTAAATAAGTTTTAGAAAATACAGAGCATCATAAATTATTTGATACACTATTTTGTAAAGCAACTTGTACATTATATATGTATATTCCATTAAAATGTTCTCAAGAATTTGTCAAAATTGGTATTGTTTTGCTCTATCTGCATACTTTGGAGGTGTCACGGTTAGATATTGTTATTTAAATTGGTGATAAAATTTCTACAATTGTCTCAACCAAATTTAATTGAAACTTTCTGAACTTTTCATAACAACTCATTGCATTATGGTTCCCAGAGTTCAGGAAAGGCTGGCGAGAGATTTCAATGATGGAATGTTTAAGTCATAGGCAATAATGAAATCAGTAATGTTTACTATCTACGGTAGGTTAAGCCTGTGTCATTCCAAGTGGTCTGTACAGCCAGAGCTGATGAAGCGACTAGGAGTACATTGTATTTCTACCCCCTCCTCCCTGGATGGGATGTGAGTCCATCACAAGGTTACCCCCCCCCCCCGCCCCGGCATTAAAATTTGCCCGTACTCATTTACACACCTGGCCCCAGTTGTTCAAAGATTGGATAATGCCATCCACCGGATAAATCTGTATCCAATATGGATAGCATGGTTTATTTTGTCAACACTTGCCCACTGGACAATTAGTGGATAGCATTATCAATTCTTTGAACCAGTGGGCACTGCATGGAGAAGGAGGCACTTTGAAAGTAGAGCATCTTGTGTTTATTTTGTGGTAAATGAAAATTTTACTGTCAACAGGTAAGTCAAAATCTCATCAGTGAATCGAACACAGTAAATGAATAGCACACACAACTGCATTAAACATAATTTCTGAAGAAACAACATTTCTGTTAACAGAACAGTTTTACAAGTACATGTATGCTTTACTGCAGCTCAATGCTATACTGCTTAGCTGTAGCAGATAAAACTGACATACAAGGATTTTCTTAATATTACACTTTTTCACACTACTATCCCTTACAACAGGAGCACAAAAAAGTATACTAATATTTAGAAAATAAAAATGTTAATTAACATTTCCCACAGAAGCCCTTTGGTGCAGCACTAAAAGAGAGGTTTTTGAAGGTTTTACTTGTAGTTGACAGTGTTTTGAAAGAAAAATTATTAAAAATTATAGTTATCACATGTATGTAAGTTTTCAATGGTGTTCCTACTTTTGCAAACCATTTACAAATTTAAACACAATCAGAACTCCTCTGCTAGAGCTGTACACTCAGTTAGGTTAAGCGATCTACACTTTCCTGTGTTTGAGATTTCTTACAAAATAATATTGACTTTATTACTGGAATAACAGCATACAATACAATCGCATAGTCAACATCCCAAATCAATATTTATAGTACGTAACTGAATTAAACGCACGTCTTCTGCATGAAAAGACATAGAAATACTTCTAAAAATGTACTAGACAATACCAAAATTCTCAAAGCTGACCAGCACTAGTATGAATGATAATTGACACCAATGGTTAAATTCTGGTTCTTCTTCAATCACAGTATGCTAGAAAAGTCTAACTATGAGAATAATACAATTTTATGTATTGCCTATCAACATTTTCATGTAACAATAACATGTTCAAAGTAAAACAATGCCAAATCATACAGAAGTTCTAGTCAGAAGTATCGCAATCCCCAGCAAAATTTTCGTTTCATGCTTCCCCAGTAGAACTGCTTCCATCCCTCCTTCGTACGCTCAAAGTCATCTTCTGGGATTCCGGTCTGTATCAGCTTTAACTCGGTACGGTCATCTTTCTGATCCAAAGAGATTGTTACTTTTGAGTGGTGACCTATTAACAGGCAAATATTCATCATGATCAATGGAAAAACTCCTCCGTAAGCATGTCAAGGGAAAAACATGTATATTTTAAACTTTTAGTCCCTGTCCAAAATTAACGCAGGTTTATTTCTATGGTTAGGCCTGCCGTGCGACATAATCAATCACGAAAACAGCACTTTACGAAAATGTTCTTCAGCCAGAGGAATTTGAAAACGCTGGCTTTGCAAAACACTTTGAAAATAGGGCTTTTCGAGAAGGAACACATAACTCTAATCACAGGTGATTTCACTGCATAAGTTTTGCTCAAACATAAATCCACAATGCTTTTTGATTCTGATTGCTGAATTTCCATTTCATTTCTCCAGCGCCAACAGAAACACTTGATGTGTTTTCAGAGTGAAAACGCTGTTTTCAAATTGCTCCGGCATAGTGTGGATGGAGCCTTAGGAGTGATTAATAAATCTAATTTAAGTAACCAAACATGAGTTATTCTTACAGCTATTCTTGACATTTTAAAATTATGTGCCTTACATTTATTCTGGACCACAGCAGTTGCAGCACTTGAGCCATGAAAGTTTGGCAGTGTTATGCAGATATAATTTGCATAGGTAATCAAATGATTCTGAGTGCAATTTGGAATAACCACAATGTAAGCACAAATAAATTTTCCTAAGACTAAAAAAAATTGCACGCGAGCCCGTAGGGCGAGTACAATTTGTAGTCTTTGAAGAATTTTTGTGTGATGATTTATAATGGTACCTAATTGAACTGAGTGGAGTGCAATTTGATCTGAAATCATATGCGTGATTTCAAAATCGAACCAGTGCACAGCACGAGTTCGATTTGAAATCACAAGTATGATTTCAGACCAAAATTGCACGACCCGAAGTTCAATTAGCACTTTATTAGATCCATCTTTAAATCGCACAATTTAATAGCCTTAATACAGGAACACAATTTTGGTCAGGACCAATCTTTATTGAACCAAGTTGCCAAATTTACCAAAAAATGGCTTTTTTCTATCTTTTATTTTCCTGCAATGTGATTGGTGAGTTTAAAAAAGCCTTAAAATCTGATTTGTTGTCACAGTTGAATTGAAGGACTTGACTACAAAGCAAAAGAAAACATCCCTGCAGTTTTGATGCAGCTTACTTTACAACTGTTTTTCAAGTGGTTGAAAATCTCTGTACCGTGTTCATGCTTCAACCAGAACAAGTTGCTTTAACCAAAATGTCAAGAAACAAAGCTAAAATCTACCAAGAAACCAATTTTCTTAGCACTGAAGGGCATTTATTAACTTCCTCTGGTTGCTTCCTGACTTGATCCTCATTGGACACTGTACAGGTTAGATTTGCATTTGGACAAAACAACATGGCCATAATAGCAAGGTGACCATATTGTTGAGGTAATTGTAAGGGGCATGTAGGGTTCCACTATAGCTAGTTCTTTAAATTTGCTATATTGTAATCTTTAAGGAGAACCAAAAAATAATTTAAAATAATCTGAAATATATAATTAATACCTAGTCTTGACTGCTAACTAATTCAAATAACTTAATATTAATTAAATTTTGCACCTTCCGGCCAACTTTTGTATCTCCATTGCATAACAATCTTCTCCTCAGAAACCTTGAAGTGAGAAAGGCAAGAGGTAGTTTTAACACACTAGGTAGTCGTCTTACAACTGTACCATTAGAGGTTGAAATACAACTGGTTGATTTTGGTGCAAGAGAACAAAATTCTGTTGAAAATAACAGGGAGCTGGAAATAACCAGGTTTGATTTAGCCAGTGGCAAATCCCTTTGAAAAACAATGGCAAATCCAAGGGAAATGGGTTTGAGTGTGAATATAACAGGGACTTTGCAGTTACCAAGTTCAATTATCTACTGGTATTTTGGCCAAAAAAATTGTCTTACAAGTACGGTACTTTTTTGTAGACATGATGAAAGATGTGATTGCAGCCATACCACCACCAGAAAAATGACCTGGAAACATTTTCAGGCTTTGAATGGGATTCAAACGCACGACCTTTGCATTACTGGTGCAGTGCTCTCCCAACTGAGCTATCAGCCACATGAGAGTGGTCGTGTGTGGGTTAATTGGCCCTTCATGTTTAGTGGACGGAATACTTGGCTCAAGTATATGAATTCCAAGGTAATAATTGTCCAACAGTAGCAATTAAGTGGGTTTGAATCCCGTTCAAAGCCTGAAAAGTTTTTCAGCTCATCTTTCCAGTAGTGTTATGGTTGCATTTGCATCTAACATCATGTATACATTTACAAATGTAACTGTTACTGTTGGACATCTACATGTATTACCATGGAATAGTGCTTTTGAACTAACCAATTCTTGGAATTTTCCTGTAACACTGCCATTAAATAGGACAAATGTTCCTCCGCGGCTTGCATCCACTTTAGCTGACCTTTCAGTGAAAGCTTCAATTCTCTACAGGAAGTAGACAGTTAGAATTTGAAATGAGACGAAATGATGGATAGCCAGTGGCTATTCACCCCTATGTATATTTTTAAAACTAGTAATAACCACAGGTTAGGAAGTGCGGGCGAGGGCTATGCATGATTTGTTTCACTGAGGTTAACGAATTCATTGTAAAACAGTGGCGTTGTGTTCTTTTTCCATTTTGGGCATTTATATTTGCAGGGCAATAAAGGGTTGCATAGTGTGGGTGATTGTTTTCCCTAAAACGAGACAAAGGGACCTAAGAGTGGTTTTACTGACCTTGTGAAACAGTAACACCAGTTTGATTATACACTAGTTCTATTTTGTGTTGGGTTTGACAAAATGGTTATGTTTTCACGTTGTAAATAAAAACACTGTTGATTATAAAATGGACATATTGATTTAGTCAAGGTCATTTGATGTAACCCGACAACAACAGACACGGACAGGAAACGTTCCGATCACAAGTTCACACGCTCGATTTTGATTGGACGGCGCACCAGCTATGCATGAGCTGCACGTGATTCTTCGACGAAATAGACGTCGTCCACGTGATAAAATTGTGTTGTGTGCATTCCAATTTATGGACCGCCACTTCTGCATGAACTGCACGTGATTCTTGACATTCTTAGCTTCAAGAAGGCGAAATTTTCATATTATTTGACCCTTCAACTACATTAAAGATCATTGACTATGGAAGGTGAAACAGCTATGCTTTGGTGAGAATTGTCTTCTGCCAGGAGCCCATTAATGGGCTCTTGCTTCTGCTTGGTGTTGGTTTCTAGCGGTCAGAACGCCTGTGCTCAAATTACTGCTGCTTCGTGTTTGTCTCGCGTGGTCAAAGCGCCTGTGCTAAAATTACGTCCTTTCATTTCATTGGTTCTTAGTGTCCCTAAGGACAAATATTTGGAAGGACGACTTTTTTTGCTAAATTTTCGAGTCACTGCAAGGCTATATAACTGCCGCGCATGCGTTTGAAACCAATGTTGAGATTAGGATTGCAGGCTCCGCTGGTCGCCCGCAACAAATGCATTATACACCTGCCAACTTTTTCTGAGTTATGGGCGTAAGATTCTTATCCTGGGAGTGCTAAGATTACGAAGATGACAAAAACACTTCCAAAGATCCCCAAAGACGTCCCTGGCGGAAGCGGAAACAGCCCTGACATTTCCAAGTCCCAGTCTCAGGATGTGTATTGCTAAACGCAACCTCACTCCCAATTTGAAGAAGGAAGTAATTCCTCATTTACACACAGTTTTCATTTCTTACAGTACATCGGTTTGAGTTTACATATTTTTGGAAATTGTGTCACACAAAGCTGCAACCACTCACATTTTTCAATCAGGTATGAGAATTTGGCCCAAAAGCATGAGTCGGCGTGAGATCAAAGTTCTCAATCCGCAGCACGAGACTCACGCCTAGCGTGTGACAGTTGGCATGTACATAAGTAAACAATTATACCTATTGCTTTGAATTTACATTATGCCAAGTTGAGCTTTAGAACTACCACCATTTTGTTCACCTTTACTATAATTTTTAAGGCCTTTGGCCTGGTTTTGGTTCAAGTAGACAAATTAAGAAAGTAAGTTTTGCATATGAACATGTACACATCTGGCTACATTAATTAATTACTTTGTATTGGTAATTGTAATGGTAACTGTATTGTAATTGTAAATATTTTTCTGCTTAGTATCGTATGTCAAAGCTTTAATGTTATGCGTCAAACCACTGCTCGCCTCGAATAGCTGTAGCTACCTGCGAGCAGTGGTAAATCATATTCTATAATTATAAATTTTCTGAATAAACTTGAAACTTGAAACTTGATTTAAGGGCTTGGTGCAAGACTGACATACCAGTAAGTGACTTTTTTGGGCAAATTGTTTTCTATTCTACTTTTCACCTGAAAAGTCACTTACGTCAGTCTTGCACCAAGCCTTTCATGAGACTGAGGTAAGTGACTTTTTTGGGTGGAATGTTTTTCTTTTCTACTTTTCACCCGGAATAGTGACTTACATCAGTCTTGCACCAAGCCTTTCAATTGTTAGGCCTGTGACTGAATGGACTGCCATGTCTGTTTCCTCAACTGGGTAGCTCTGACACTGAATTTCAGAATACTTAAAATTGCATCTACTTACCTCTTGTTTTGTTAAAGCTGCATACAGTTCTTCAGCAGTAGTAAGAAACTCTTGTGTCATGGTCAACTTTTTTGTGGAGATTAGGCAACCCACTTGAGCTGTATTAGCTAAATGAGTAAATTGAACACTTTTATTAGCAAGGATTATGTGACTGGCTGAATAGAGAGCAACACATACTACTAGACAAGGTGGTGATGGCAATGAAATTCATACCAGTTTGATAGTTGTCATGTAAAATATCCCTTAGTACAGTAACAAAACAGAAAAACGCAACACACAGTAAACACAATTAAGTACAATAAATGATAGATGAGATTAGTATTGTATAATCAATATACAAAATTAACGTAGTTTTAGAGAAACATTAATAAACAAAAACAAAAATTAACAAAGTCACACAATGTTTCTACATCATCTAGTTTATATTTCTTCACTTGAAAGTTATATCTAGATGATACTGGTACATGAGATTATTATAAGCATTCAAAGTTACAATTTGAAAGTTTTAATTGATTGGAATAATTTAGTTTCAAGATTTTTTAAAAATAAATTATTATGCATTTATCAAACTCAAAATTTATATATTACTCAGTACATGTTAGTTTGAGAGGTTTGTATTTTCTACATGTCATAATTATAATATCCAGTCACTTACGTTTGTTTTTATTTGAATCTCCTGAGCCAACAGGAGCATTAACAACTGCAACCTTGACTGCTTCAGAAGATGATCTCTGGAGAACTGGGCTGTCTTTGGATGGGAGAATCATTCCTTGACTGAATTCTAGAACATCAAGAAAAGAACAAACATTTCTAAGATATGGGTTGTCAGCTTATCAGACAACAAAACCCTAATTTTAAACTTAAAGTGTCACTATGATCAAATTTTTAAGCCTTGATTTTTTGGGAATAATCACATAGAATTCTACGAAAGATTAAAAACGCCGTTTACCGTTTACAAATATCTGCATTGGTTCAAGAGATATTTAAGTTTGAAAAATGAGTCAAATATGCAAATGAGATTACTGATGACGTCATACACTCAACCAAATATTACATGAGGTATACATGTATCAATAGCGCTATCTCGGTCAATTTGCAGCAGAAACCATTGAAACTTGGTAGGCCGACAGTTCTAAATGCAACACATCCACAGCTATAACAATTCCATTCCCATGGCAACCCACTCTTTTCCAGTCCCCTCTAGTCTGATATCTATATTTTAGTGATTTTAAGCTTGGAAAACATTAAACAAGGCTATGAACTCAACCTAATGTGTTTATATGCTTGCTGGATTATGCAGATGAGGCACCATTGGCAAATATCAATATAGAACCGTAATAGTGGTCAGAAAAGTCTTAAATATTGTGGAGGTCTGGAACCTAGTATGTTGCCATGGTAACAAAATTGTTAAGCTCATATTGCAGAACACCTCTAGTAGAATCTTACTGTAAAAATTCAAACATTTAGTTATACAAATTGACTGAGATATCCTTGTTTATCATATTTGATCAAAATGCGGTTGAGTGTATGACGTCATCACTTGGCTAATTTGCATATTTTAAAAACTTTAATATCTCTGGAATGAAAAGAGATATTTGAAAACAGTAAGCAGCATTTTTACTCTTGTATAGACTACTTTATAGACTACCTTATGTGCCTACTGGCGCCATGAGAAATGATGATGATGATAGACTACTTGTTTATGTCTTAAAATGGCTCAGATTTGAAGGATGCGATTTTCGTCATAATGGCACTTTAATTGCCCAAAAAAATGGGCTTTACTTCATTAAATTTATTATTAATAAAAACACTTAATTTATAAAAGCAACATGGCATATTTGGAAAAAAATGTTCTTCATCAGAAAGGTAAACTCTGACATGCCTATCTATATAAACAGAACAAATGATGGAAAAAAATCAGAAGTCATGAGCGGGATTCAAACCCACAACACCCCAATAACATGACAGGTGCTCTAGCCACTGAGCTACCGAGGCAGCCACAGTGGAAGGAGTCGAATATTAGCTACAAAGGAAACATTGTCAACCATTAAAATTAATTAATAACAATGAGCACTGATGGTGGTACAGTGTAGGTATAAGTAACCTAAAGGCTGGATAAATCAATGCTATGTACGCTCACTAGACAGGGGAGGCGGGGTCACCTCATGGTAAGTGTGCTTGTCTGGGGATCAAGCAGTCCAGGTTCGAGCTCTGGCCGGGGACATTGTGCTGTGTTCTTGGGCAAGACACTTTACTCTCACAGTGTCTCTCACCAGCCAGGTGTATAAATGGGTACTGGCAAATTTAATTCTGGGGATAACCCTGTGATGGACAAGCATCCCATCCAGGAGAGAGTAGAAATACTCCTATGTAGTTGCTTCATGCTACAGAAACCTGAGATAAGTGCCGGCCTGATGGGCCACTTGACTCGTATGCAGAGTTGACCTTGCCTTACCCTCACCAGGCAACATACTTTAAATTACTCTTCTAGCCTGATACAGGTCTGCATGCAGGCAACCACTATACAAGTCTCTATGCGTTTGGGATCCAAGACAATACATACATGTACATTGTACATGAAACGACAACTTACAGTTCTTCTACCAGCAAGCTACACGTATATTGCTGTTTGCCATGTTGCAACATGTACATGTAAAGCTCACAGACCGTAAACTGCAAACAATTTTGATACCTTGCCTGAGTTCTTTGATATATTGTGACATCTTTTCCCTTATCAATTCTGTGCCAACTGATCTCACAATTTCTTTCAACTGATAACTTTCATCTGAGCTCTTTTCGGTCGTCACCAGCACCTGTGATTCCATTATAAAAACAAACAAATGTAGTCAAAACCATTCTGAGATATAAAGACCGATTGGGGACAATGAAATGAAATGAAATGAAACTCACATCCACTTCCTCTACGTCATGTTCTTCACTAAGATTTGGAATGTCAATTTTTCCTTTCCACACTTTGTCACTATCTGTGATGGTCCCTGTTAAGAATTAGACAGAAATCCAATTTGCTTGCAATAACCAATTCCCATCGATCCCTCTATCATGATTACTATGAGCTCGCCTGCAGGCAGTCATGGTGTACAAAACACGTAGTACAGTACTGTAGTTATCTTCATCAGAACAAGCATTCAGTCCAAGAGGATGAATAAAACTACCATGATACTCTGCAGGTGCATCTCAGAGAAAACTGAGAATTGAAGTGTGCTTTATTTCAGAGTTAATCAACAGACTACCATGAGTAAAGGACTATTAAGATCATGCCCAACCTTTCCAGTGCAAAAATAATTCTCTCAATTAAAAATACAGTGTTTCATTTTCTAATACATGCATAGATCTACATGTTTTACTTTTACGAACAGTTTGGGAGCAATTGGACCAATGTGATAGACAGTCAAACCTACAAGTTTACAGCTGTAATACCGACACCTGTAACATGTACCTGAATGACTAAACCCCTGTATATTAAGGGTCTGGTTTTTCTTTTAATAAACACAGTGACTGTATTAAGCAAGATTCTTGAATCACTGTTGTATTTTTCTTTCATGTCTGAAAATACAGTACAATTCTGAACCATAGTCAACTTTTTTGCACAGGCTTACTTATAGTTATCCATTAGAGTAAAATACAAACAAATTGAATGTAAAAAAAAAGTTCAGAAAACAAAAATCTATTTAATGTTTACCAGGACAATTGATGGCCTATAAGAACTCTTGAAACAAAACTATTAAAAAAATACTCACCTGACCAATCTAATGTTATTACCCATTCATAGAAAAAAATCAATTTTGCTTTTCTGTTGCTGTAAAGAAAAGAGTTAATTTTTTAAAAAAAATATGACATTTAGAGATTATATAATTTATATATATTAAGAAAAGTGTTTAGAGGTTACAGATATACAATCAAGTACAGTATTTCCAATTACAATGTAAGCAACTGGAGTGTATACATGTATATAATCATAAATGTCCAAACACCTAGAACTGAATGAATTTGAAGCTACTACTAATCAACTACACTATAGATTCTCTAGGCAGCACATCGAATATTTATCCTTAGGCTTACAGCTGTAATATTCCATACTGCCATGACAATGCTCAGCACTTCCTGCTGTTTGCATGTACATGTACATGTATGTTATGTTATGTTATGTTACAACTGACATACATGTAGCTCCTGAAAACAGTTGGTCCCTGCTGACAAAACCACCACCACTACTAGCTACATGTAGCTGAGTATTTATAACACAATATTATAAACTATTCTAGAATGTTCTAAGAGTTTACAGTACAATCTTCATTATTATTGCTATAGCATTACAAAATCATCCCCATGTAGTAGAAATGTTCTAGAAAGTTCTGGAACACGCATTCTAGAATTTTCTAGAGACTACTAATCTTTACAATTATTGCTCTGTGTAACACTACTTTTTCAGCTTAAATCGTGAAAGTTTACAAAGACCTTTAACAAAGACGGCCAATAATGCAGCAATACATTTTAGCTTTGTACAGAACTCAGTGAACAAAGTTTTGAAGTATGTGGCTGCATTTTCTTTTTCTATTAAAGAATAACTGAAATGCCCCTCAAAGTAGCTGGTAGATATCGCAAAGCGATATTTTCTGGCAGGCAGCTAGATGCACTCTTGACTCACTCCAGACTGGGAACTACCAGTGGTCAAAATTAAAACAAGAGCTTGTAGACTTACTTGGCATAAGCTTCCCCATCAATTTTTTGAACATCAGTTATTTTGACTTTTCCTACAATTTGTTTGAAGAATGAGGCATAGTCAGTTACCTAAAAAGATTATCTCTTTCCTTGAGTATTCAAGTACATGTATGCAAGTTAAAATCACATACAGAACAGGCTAGTTAAGGATTGGCAGTAATGTTAGAACAGAGTAGTCATAAAACAATTACATGTTAAAAGTGTCTTTACCTTTATTTAATTACTTAATATAGGTATTATTGACCTACAAAATTCATTCTTTATTTTTTCTTTCGAAGGTACGGAGAAGGATAAGGGGCGAGAGAAACTAATTATATATTAAGAATTAAGTATAGCTATTTATATTTAGTTGAGTATAAATAACATCGTAAATCCAGGCACACATGCACTATTTACAGATTATATTATCTTCTATTGGAAACAATCACATCACAATGCACACTTATATTAAGTCACCCACGATTCGTTCCACGTGAATCTAGAAAAAAAAACTCAGGGGATGAAGAAGCTCTATTATTCTACAGAACTGAAATATACCTTGATCTGTTTCGATTTGTAAATCCTTTAAAAGTGTCTTCAACCTTTCCTTGGACCAAGGAGTTGCATTTTTCTCTGTCCTGTTATAAAACACCCAAGGTAATATTGTGGTTTAAACGTGATCATGACATCCTAAACAGCGTTTAATTGATATCTATAAGCTTACGCTAGCCACGTGCAGCAAGATTTGCGAAAGGTCGATCACTTACCAGTGCCAATTATTTACATTTTTAGCATCAGCTCTCTCTTCTACAATCCACCTCGGATCACCTTCGCCCCATTTAGCCATGTCGATGTCAGTTAAAAACAACTTAAACTCGCAGAGCCGGTAAACAAGTAAAAATTTCAGTTCTTGTCGAAGTTACGACAGGGAAAGTATTAGGCGCGGAGTGCATCACGGAACAGTCGTACCCAGCCTGTCCTCGTACAAGAATGGCAAAGTACGTGGTGTAACAGTCATATGGTGATTAGCTAGTGGAATCCATCATGGCTGACGAAAACGGTTTCGATTATGTAAACGGAAAGGCGGAAGTGGAAGAACATGCTTTAGAGAACGAGGAAACCGATGAAGATGAAAAAGGTAATTTGCATTACTCATGCTGAATTATTTCATTTGTAATAAGGTAAAGCAAGGACAAGCTTCCTGAGCGAAATGTGAAATGCTTAGCTATCACTTTCAGGGCCTCTTCATATGAGCCCGGTTAACCCTGGGTTAACCGGGCTGGCTCGGTTATCGGGATGAATTTTGTTCCATGTGTTCATATGGGAAATTTCAGCCCGGTCAACCGGGATGCAATCCAAAGCGGTGGAACATAAACTTGTATCGTTCGCGTCTGTCGTAGCTTTGTGGACTCTTGTATTAAACTTTTCTAATAAATTATGTAATTCGCATACTTCGATCTGAAGCGGAAATACACACAAGACAAAAATAATGCCATTTTGGCCTCTATGTTGCAAATGCGAAGCTATATTGTCAAAAACGGGCTAGATTGCAGAATACCCAGCCCACAAAATATTTAACTTAAAAACCTGCTCCCGCAGTGCCGCAGTCATGTTGTAATGCTGCTCCCGCAGTCCTGCAGTTCGTAGTCGCTAAAATGAATAACAAGTCCGTTTCTATAATCCATGAGCCGAAATAAGCGTGCTACACATAAATACACCTCGTTCTATAATCCGCGAACCCCCATTGACTATTTTCAAAGGATATGGATACTTCATCCTTGATCCATTGAACCTTTCATAATACTAGACGTACAGTACAGTTAGTCTTTTACACAGTCGTTATTTTGATCAGTGAGGAGCATTGCGTTACTACAGTATACAAGTAACCAGGCTGCGTTATTTATCGGCTATGGCACTGCGGTAGCAGTTTTTAAACTAACTCGTACTTCATTATTCATCGACTACAGCACTGCGGTAGCAGTCGTTAAACTAACTCAGTCTTCATTATTCATCAATTGTGATACTGCAGTAGCAGTCGTTCAACTAACTTAATTGCATAATTTTGTTTGGTCACTGCGGGACCGCATGAGCGCATGAGTGATGTCCCTGTGAGCTTCCTGCTTGAGTTGCTAGTGCTAGCTGTAAATTTTGGAACCCCAGAGAAGATTTGGGGATGAGCAAGATTATGCTGTTCTATATTCGTCTCCTCCAAACCCCCTTGAAAGGTCAATTACAAGGGGTTGTGAGTTCCCAAATGCCACATTATTTAAAGAACAGTATGAAAATAAACTGGCCAGGAATTCCCAGAAGCGTGTGGATTCATACAAAAAAAAATACAGCCCCACATGGGTTGTGCTGCAACAACACATTGCTGGTAGAAAAAGTTCACAAGTTTGCCGAGTTGGGCTGTACAGTTCATAATGTAGCCATTGTATTAATATGTTCTGTTTCAGAGTATGAGGCTCTTGATCTGGAGTTGGATCAACTAAATTCTTGTCTTGACAAGCTGGAAAACTGGAACGACTCCCTTCAGTCTAGAATGAAAGACATGCTAGAGACTATGCAGAAAACAAGGGTTGGAACACAACCACAGATTAATGGGAATAGCAGTGATACAGACACACAGAGGCCTCAAGATGCCAATTAGCTCAATCAACTACTTTTAAGACGGAATTGTTATCATTATTAGAATTTGTTAATTTGACTGTTTGAGATTAGAAATTGGAAAAGATAGTTTCAATTAAAATAACCTAGTATGAATGTTTAACATTTTAATCACCTGAAATATATTTTCATGGTGTTGTTTAATATGCAATTTTATCATTTTTATTAGCACTATTATCAAAATATTGTTCAGTGCTTACTTGGGAGCTATTTAGAACATGACAAAGTGAACTTTGCTTGTTGCCAGATACAAAATGTAACTATTTTTAAAGCCAGTTGAACGTTTCGTTTTAATTGAGTTGAGAATTATATAGCTAGCTAGTAGGTGAATCATTCAGTCCATTTACGCCTGATTGCCTGTGGATTATTTTAGTTGGTGTCAACAATAAAAGTTTGCTTACTTATTCAAAAATTTGGTTTACTTTCACCTGTTTCAATAACTTCTAAGACAGTCAACAAACCGGGATCTTACTTTCTGACAAGCTTCTTCTTTTCTCACTGCTTACATATTCAATCACAAGGTGTAGTGCATTTCTTTTCTGCGCCGCATATTTCTCATTGATGAAATGAATTTCAATGTAGCTATATAAAGAGGTGTAAAATGACACACCCATTTTAGCGTCGGTCGCCGTTGCATTGCGGGGATGGCAAGTGTGAGCACATGTTCTTCGATGTGCGTTTATGTTTCCTCTTCCTCTCTTGTGTGATTTCTTTTGTCGACGTTTCCTTTACTTTCCCTAGCTTTCAATTTTTAGCCTTTTATAGGTCAATTTAGCCAAATGCAATATAGTATTCCTGGGTGACAACAAAGACTGAATCACGATAAGTAAAGTTGATAAAAAAAAACTGAGTTGCTAAAATTGTATCCGTATTATTACCGTTCCCTTTCAAGCATGACCATTTACCTTTTCTCCCTAATGATGAAAAGAGAAACTGCTCTCTCCTCGCTTGCCACAACTCTGACATAAAGAGAACATTAATTTATATTTGAAGAAAATTCCAGACAGTTCTCTCAACTTTGCTGATAGTCGTTTAACAATTTATATTTGAAGATAATTCCAGGCAGTTCTCTCGACCTTCTATAGCCGTATTAAAGTGTTATTCCACAACTTGAAGGAAGCTTATTATTAGTAATGGTAATAGGACTAAGTGGAGTCCAATTCGGTCTGTAATCATACAAGTGATAACAAAATCGGACGACCGCGCAGCGGGAGTTCGCTTTGTTTGTCACGAGTATGATTACAGACCTGACGACGCGAAGTATTATTACCAATTAATCATAAAAATTACAATTTCCGAGAAAAGAAGAATAGCCAAGTTATGAAAGTTAAACTTCAGCTTTGAATGTGATTGGTTTTTATTGAACTGTCCGATAACAACTTGGTAAGTGAATTAATGGAAAATAGGTGTCTTTTAAACCAATCACAATCGAAGAAATTGTAATTTTTTGATTAAGTTAGTTAAAGTCTTATCGCTTTTATTTATCGCCTGAGCCATGGCCGCATTGTTGTTTTCCACAAGCTAATAAAACAAATCTAGAAGCAGCGAAGGTGAATCCAAAGGAACTGTACTGGAGTGTTATGTTCAGCTTTGGCCTAGTCATGCGTTCACGACTATCTCTTTCAGCACCAATTCAAATGAAACGTAGTACGACAAGTAATGAACTTTTATGAGGACGCTGTTTGTTATATCTCCCGTATGGCTTCTTCATGTTGGAAACATTCCAACTAAATTTCAGGTAAGTGAATACGTTTCTATAATCTTGTCTTTTCTTGGCATGGTAAAATTGTAGGGAAGAAAAAAAGAGATTTCAATTCAGTGCTCAAGTGAATTAAGGAATGACTCCAACTGTATTTTGGAGGGGGTGGTCGAATTTAAAATATATTTAAACTATCGCTTATAAACCTGCGTCGGGTGAAGCATTTGAAAGATCCTTTTTATATTTTGGTTTCAAGAACGTTGCTTCTAGGCCACGTGACTTGCCACACCCAATTGTTTTCATAAATTTCAATCCAAATTTACAATAGTTTACAGTTGTAATGCTTGGCCAATTTTGATTTATACGAATGGCTATTGCCACCGAGTTTAGAGAATTAATTGGGCTTTCATAGATTTATTTATTTTGGGGTTGAAGGCTGGTAAGGGGTCTCAGTGGAGCGTGCTGGTGCCATCAGGTACGCTCCAAAAATGCTGAGAAAAGCCCACCGTCTCTAAAGGCTCTGCCAGCAAATCAGATGCCACACGTCCTCGCCGTAACCCTGGAAATGTAGCACTTAGTGCTACAGCTGAGTGGCAATGGTGACAGGCGAGACTCCGGCGCCGTATTAACCGGAACTATGGCTAAGGGAAAAAAACCCTAACAGAAAATACACCGGTCCTCCAGGTCTGGGGGTTTAGCGTGGGGTTAACAACCCCACCTAGTAAATATTATATTGTTACAGAAACACAGAAGCACCAAACACATATCCGCTGTCTTGTAGGAAGGGGTTCATCTGAACGTATGACACAGAAAGGACCATCCAGTTGAAAGGCTACACCTGGAATCAGATTGAACAGAGGGCCAGAGACAGAGGAGGGTGGAGGCGCTTCATTTGTGGCCTATGCTCCGAGATGGAGTAATAAAAGGCATCATCATCATCATCATCATAGATTTATTTATTTTGTTTCAATTACAAAGTATATCAATTGGAGAGGGACTGGGACTAGACATAAAATGGAAATAATGATGACAAAAGAATAAAACATTTTTAGAATCCCCATTTAGAACAACATATGCCCCGGTAAAGTTAAGGTTTTGAAAGGTAAAGCGAGTATTTTCTAGTACGTTAAAGTCTTGTAACTTAAACGTGACCACAAAAGTCGAGTACATTGTCAGAAAAAAATATATTTTGCATATAAATGAACAATTAGAAGTCAAGATTTTATGAAAAAGACTAAATTTGACAAGAATGTCCAAAACATCACATTTAAGCCAGACACATGCCTTAATTCAGGTGAGTGAGATCGATATGACCAGGAGTACGAGGTACCCAAGTTAAACTGTAATCTGAGAGACGGGAAATTGCAAGGCCCTTTCAAGAGTTTGAATTTTTCGATCTGAGAACTCTCTGGGTTAGAAACTTTGTGGTGCCTTGTTTCAGCTTGGGGCGCAAAAGACTTTCCGAGAGTTTACAGTTAGCCAATTAATGTAACGGTTCGTGACAGATGAATGACAAATAAGGAAAGATAGACCGGAAAACGGTCTGGAACTCTTGATAAAATGCCATTCAGTGAGAACTTCTAATCAATTTGGCTAGTATATCAATGACGGGTATAAACCTTTAAAGATGATGATAGATTTTACCTCAAGTTGACTTACGAGCTGTTTATTATGTTAAATATAAAATTGCCGAAAAACGGGCAAAGATGTTAAGGGCGGGGAAAGTTTCTCAACTTATTCAGATACTGTTATTAGTGCGCCAACAAGTGAAACAACGGGTAATCTTGTTAGAAAATTGGTGTAACGTAAAGAGTTTGACGTCGATCTCTGTAAACCTTTGTAAACGTTTTTGAAAATTCTCTGAGTAAAGACAATGCGGTTCTTTATCATCATAAGAAGGTGTTATATAGTTTACGCGAACGTAAGGCTTGGAAACACCTGGCTTTTGAGTTTTTACGTCATCGGGTTTCATCATTCCATATTTTGGTACCAGCTTTTAAAGAGAATTTCCTCAAATTTGTTCTATGTAGTTTCTTTGCAGATATTATGTTAATTAATGGTGCAGTGATATCGCTCCGAAAATGCGAAATGTTTACAAAATTGATATAATGTACTTCAACTCTACGCCGTGAGTTAAATTGTAGCAGAGGAAAACGTTTGTAATCTGATCGATGAGTTCTTTTTATGTATAAATCTTCATTCATACAATTTATTTGATCTAATGTTATATTAATGTTCAAGACTGAAGGGAATTTAGGAAAACATTTGGCATTGGAGCTTTTTATGTGAAGCCCAATTTTTGACTGACACTTGAATCGAGAAAGAGGTATTGTTGAAGGCCCGTATTGTCGGACAGAATTTTATACGCTAAGAAAGAATCACAAATTTCTCTAAGAACATACTATATTATTAGAATTGATTAAACAAAGTGTAGTAATACTACTAGGAGTTGGATTTCAAGGTGGTTTCAAAATTTGAGGATACTTAGAGAAATTTGTAGTAATTTGTAAACCTAATTCATTTCTCAGTAGATGCTACCGCGCGCGTGGTGAATATGTGTTCACACTTTTGGCAATACTTACAGAAATAAATATGCATTTTTCCGCATGGAAAGATAACTTTGCGATTCTGTTGCAAACTAATAGATGTGATTTTCTTGCATTTATTGCCCTGCACATTATTCGCGTATTTTATCATTTTACTAGGAAGTCTTATAAACAAAACCTTTGGGTCATTGACTTGATATTCTAAGGTCTTGCAATGCAAAGATAGCTTAAGGTGGCTCTGAACCCCATGTACAGAATTTTTTTAAACTTTGCCAAAAGTTGCATCTTATCATGCTTATCAAAAGTTGATAATATAAAAAAAGTTCACCGTGCCGTTTTTGAATTATAAGCCCCTAAAGCTGCAATTAAGGGTGTTTTTAGGGGGTTATACTGTTGCTATGGTAACGTATTGTGTCACGAAAATGATACCAACGTCTTCACCAATGATCGGGCAGTTTTTTGATACCATGATTGTAGCATCAAGTGATAAAGAATGGTTATAACGACCCATGCAAATATAAGTGCTGGAAATTGTTTTGAGCCACCTTAAGTGAAAAACATGACAAAATCTATGATATACTGGTAATGAGGCATTTGTAGTGGTCTTGAAAAACTGGAGTGAGGGGTTTTTTAGGGCGAGAAAGCAGGCATCACATTTTGTTTATTTGCTTTGCAGACTTGAGAAGTTCTTGAAATTGATGATGCTAAAATAATCAACTCATCAGGGTGAACTGCCATTTTCCATCCAGAAAACAACAACACCTTGTAACCGCTTCTTAGATATCTTCCTCCATGTATTAGTTTCCGACATTTTAAGGTGAGCAGTTCAACTACGTTCAACAGTTTGGAGTGTGCACAGACTTTAAATGTCTGTTACTTTGTTTTCAAGAAATTAGCACTTCATTTCTTTTCATTTTCCCAACATAATTGATCCAGGCGAATATTTTTTGAGTTAACAAGTTTTTTCCTCGCAGGGTTTGGTCCGTTTTTTCATAGAAATCATAGAAATAATTATCCTTTTCAACTGTGGAAGTTTTCGTGTTTGTAGTTTCTTGTATTCTAAGGAAACTGGATGACTGAATAAACAGTTCTTGTCCCTTTTAACACGATAATAGCTAGAATTCAAAGTGGTTAATTTAGTGATTGCAAACTTCAAACCTCAAAATTGAAAAATTCAATCAGTTCATTAGTTACGAAATATGAAATTACGAAAAGGGCAAAATTACAAATAGAGTTTTACGAATTATTGCACTCATTCTTCGTTAGACCAGTATGTCGAAGTATGGCGATTAAACTTGCATATAACGTCTCAGTAATGCCTCAACATATTGTTAATCACTGAAAAAAAATCGGATTGTTTAGTTACTTGCCTTTTGATCATTGATCAATAGTGATTACTCTTGTCAACAGGCACGCAGAGTTTAGAAGACTGCGCGCAGAAAATGAGTTGCAGTACTTCAGAATATTGTATTCAACCAGTTTAAAATGGAGTCACGTTACATCTTTACATCTACATCTAAATAATTTATTTGCAAAATCCTATAAGGACATACAGCATATTCCAGTGCAAGGTGCAAAGATAAAAATGAGTGAATATGTATGTGTAGCTAAAGTAATAAATAATTTCGGTATAATAATTATGAAATAAATAGAAATTGGTAAAACTAAAACCCCTGCGGGGGGGAGGGGTACTTAACAAAGTTTAATACGGGCAGGCTCCGCCCCGAGGGCCAACCCCTTACCTTTTATATACCATTTTGGCAGAAAACCCTGCGATGGGCTAGCATCCCATCCAGGGGGGAGTAGAAATACTCCTAGTCGCTTCATGCTACTGAAACCGGGATAAGCTCCGCCCTGATGAGCTACTAGGCTCGTATGCAGACTTTACCTTGGCAGAAAAGGTAACCCTTTTATATATCTTTTATTGAGAAAAGGTACCCCTTTCACATACCTACTTTAGAACACTGCACCCCCTTTCTAAGCCCTTGTAATGAAGCTAATGAACAATATTACGGGAGAATATCAAGCATTACCAGAAGAAATGTTCAGCAAACAAGTGTTATTTATTCAGTTCACGTTGTGGGCGGGAGTCAAGACACTCCGGACATCAGGCGCACAAACAGCGATTGCTTTTGTTTGCGACCTTCATAAAACCAGTCCAGTGTCTTCTTTATCTTTATAGGTACAAACTTTTTAACGAACGTTAACGTGAACAAAACGAAATCTCAAAATGCAATAGGTCAATAAAACATGATTGTATTGCTTTTGTAACTCTGTCTTATGAATAAATCGCTGAGAAAGAAAGTCTTGTTGTCATTTTCATGTAGTGCTTTTAAGCACTACATGATAATGACAACAAATAGGGAAATCGGTCATTTAGGTATTTACAAGGGCCTTTACTTAAAATATTTCAAAAAGACGTACTTATGGCTGTACCAGTTTACGTATTAAAATACCTAAACTGGTACAGCCATAAGTACGTCTTTTTGAAATATTACGTAAACTGGTACAGCCATAAGTACGTCTTTTTGAAATATTTTAAGTAAAGGCCCTTGTAAATACCTAAATGACCGATTTCCCTACCCTTTTATATACCTTAAGCCTGAAAAAGGTACCCCTTTTCGGGAGGAGCCTCCCCGTATAGACCATTATAGGGAGTACCCCCCGGTTATTCACCGCCACTTTACAGGTACTTGGAGAGGTCATTTATGATATTTGGTGGTAAACTGTTGCAGTCATTAATTGTTCCTGGCCAGAAACTGTATTTGTACTCATCACATGATGTTTGTATCGGAATAAACTTCATTGGATCTAGTTTTCATTACAGTATTATGTTTCACATAACGTGGTATATTGATTGCTGCTTGGCCATGTAGTGTCTTGTGCATTAAAGTAAGTCTGTCCACTTTCCTTCTGTGTTCCAATGTTGGCCAATTAAGATGGTTTAATGCTTGGGTTACACATCCCTCCTGTCTTGAATATGTTTTAGTAGTAAAACGCGCAGCACGTCGCTGTACTTGTCCAAGGCAGTCTTTTTTGGTACATCCTGTAAGGGTCCCATTGCAGTACTTCCACATTCTAAGACAGGTCTTTCCAAGGAGATGTATGCTTGTGCCTTAACTCTTTCTGGACACGAGTGGAGATTCCTTTTAATACAGCCCAGGGTCTTATTTGCTTCCTTTTTCACATCCGATATATAACAAATAATAACAAATAAATTTAACAAATGATGCGAGAACGTCTTTAGTATGAATTTCGTGATTTTTTGACCTTAAGTGCCATCTTTAATAGAATCCTGTTATCAAAAGGCCACTCTTGTTTTTGATGCCAATAATTCAGTTGGCCATACGTCAATACTTGCGTAAAATGTCACAAAATCTATTTCAAGTGTTAAGAAGGTCTAAGAGCTCATTAAAGAAGTAACAACAAAAAAGCTCTTAGGGCCTTCTAAAATATCAATAGCTAAGTTCAAAAATCAGAACATAGAAAGGTAGCCGCACAGCCCGTTTCCGTCGGGCCAAAACCTGTGTCCTTGTCCATAATTCTTATGTTAAAGGCAAAGCATGCTTGTATTGTGTGCTCTAACAATTTTTAAGGGTCGTTTAGAATGGTTTTTGTGGTCTCTTGCTTCAGATTTTAAACTGATTATGCCACAATGGTAAAACAAAACGGATAAGAGGAAGTAGCTAGAACGAAGACTTATCTTCCTCCCTTCTTTCCCCCTCTCCTCCAATTTGATAAACGACTGGGGCAGGACTAGTTTAAACTTCAAATCAATAGCGAACAAAATTCAATCTAGACCACCAATAGCTGTTATCGGAGTTGAGCCCGCTGTCAAAAATTCCTTTGTTTAGAGCGGCACACAAACGAGGCTAAAGGGTCAATACAATGCAGTATTGACCCTTTCGCCTCGTTTGCATGTCAAACCGCTGATAACTGCGATAAGAGCTATTGTAAAGTAAGAGGACAAGATACAAAGCAGAGGAGAGGAGGTAAGAGGGAGTAAGATTACCCTTCCTCTCACCCTCCGCCACGGCAGGAAGAAGAGGTAGGAATGGGTAAGATCACCCTTTCTCCCACCCTCTGCCACGGCGGGGAGAGGAGGTAGGAGGGAGTAGGATTACCCTTCCTCCCACCCTCGATCATATTGATTAAATCGATGATCGATTTTCATCGCCAGATTGTGAACGCTGGGGTTCGAGTTCGGTACATGAACGCTACCCACAACTTCCAGTTCGCTACCTATTTAAGTCTTAATTCGCGTTCGCTTCTATCGATAAAACTAAAACATATATAGACCTAAGATTTCATGCATATGTACGTAAGAATATTATATACCACTTATTAACCGAGAGTGAGGTCATTACAGGGAAATCTCAGACCGAGGCCTTGATGTATTGACCGAGCGACAGCGAGGTCAATACATCAAGGCTGAGGTCTGAGATTTCCCTGTAATGACCGAACGAACGAGGTTAATAAGTTGTTTATTATATGGTCTTTTTAGCGCTGGAAAAAAAAACCGGAAGCGCTTTTCCAATATCCGTTTGCGCGCGCGAGAGATCATTCGAGGCCACGTTCACTGAACAGAGAAAACCCTGGCCGTGCGATCGAAACCAGAAGGGACAGTAAAAACAGTTTCTTTGAAAATGAGAGAATTTTTGCCTTTATTACGCCAAGATCTAGGTCAAATTTGACATTGAATTTTTTTTTTATAATGCCCGGTCATTACAAGAAAATAATGCCCGCTCAGCAGCCAATCAGAGCGCGCGCACTATTGTAGCCATATAATAAGGCGTTATATCCCCGCCAAACGATACGATATCCTCACATGTGAAGATATGATATCCTCACATGTGAAGATATCGATGATTTCAGTGGCAACAGGTTTGTCTCTTAAATTGTACTTAAATTCGTTGGTGTATCATCGAAACATCTTCGGGTCTTCCTCGAAAGTCTTCGGCAATCTTCGGCAATCTTCGGACATCTTCGAAAATTCTCGGGAAATGTTTGGAAACGTTCGTCTGGTCTTCGGGACAATTTTGGAAAATCTTCGGAAATCTTCGGAAAGTGGTCGGAAATCTTCGGAAAATCATCAAAAACGCCGTTATCAGTACGTTTATATAATAAAAAGAACATTACACGTTAGCTCGAAGATATGAATTTTATGTTACTCGTGGCAAGAGCAACATCTCACTCGTTCGCTGCGCTCACTCGTGAGATATTGCTCTTGTCTCTTCTCTCCACCGTGTAATATCCTCTATATCTTGTCTGTTGCTGCCAGCGCGCTATTGCTATGATCGATATTCCCTTTCGAGTAAGTATCACGAACCACACGCGTTTTATAGAAAACATTTCTGGTGTTTTTCCACATTTAGAACGAAGAATATACACATCTTGTCTGTTGCTGCCAGCGCACTTTTGCTACGATCGATATTAATTCCCTTCGAGTTCGTTACGAACCGCACGCTTTTTATGGAAACCATTACTTGTGTTTTTCCACATTTAGAACGAAGAATATACACATACATCTTGTCTGTTGCTGCCAGCGCACTATTGCTATGATCGATATTTCCGTTTGGAAGAAGAATTACGAGCCGCACGCATTGCATCTGTTGCTGCCAGCGCACACTTGCTACGATCTATATTTCCTTTCGAGCCAGTATTACGAGCGGCACGTGTTTTATAGAAAATATTTCTAGTGTTTTTCCACATCTTTTTTACATACATTATGTCCTCTTCAAGCAAGAATTACAAATCGCACTCGACTGTACTCCAAAAATGTTTACTGTTGACTTAATGAGATGCACGAATTGCGAATCGAACGATCCGTTAACACACATGCCTCTTGCGGGTAAGTGTGAATTTTTCCAAGTCTCCCTAATGAGATGCAACATACCATCCGTAAACTCTGCTCTACGGATCGCAAGGGCCCTTAACGATCCGTACGGATCGGACGAACTGAACGGACCGCAAGGGCTCTTAACGATCCCCGTACGGATCGAACGAACTGAATTTGCCTTTAGCGGATCGTTACAATGCGGGTGTATTGGACATGACTGGAGGTCGTGGGTTCGATTCCCACCGAGGTCAAAATATTTTTTCTTTACCTCGTGTGGTTCCCTGATTCCCATTACTAGGGCTAACGCCCAGTGGGTTATTCACGGGTTTATTTAGCACTTAAATTTACACTTCAGAGTTAATTCTCTGTGTCACCATTTGTTATAAGAATAGCTTTAGCTACAGTGGCGCCACGCTTTAAATTTGGAACAGTCTTCCTCGCGACATAAGACAAGCAGAGTCCCCGGCTTGGGTTATTTAACTGTTTAATTAAAGAACTGAGTACGTTGAGGCACGGCATTCGTGGAAAGCAGCTTTAGTTAGGTTTAGGTTTTATAACAGTATCTTATCTTATCCATTTAATGCATGTTGTTACTGATATATTTTAAATGTTTTTTATTATGCTCGTGGATAAATAAAGATTATCTATCTATCTACCCTACTTTGAGGTGAAGTGCATATAGCTAGCACAGTTAGACTGTTCACAGCCCTCTATTTATCGTACTTTTATTCGATCGATCGTTGAACGCGCGGCAAACCCCACCCCTATCCCCGGCGCGCTTTCACGTGCGTAAGAGGCCGTGAACAGTCTAAGGACACAGTGTGACGTACACGTGACGGATCAAGAGTCCTATATGTTATCTACTGACGGGAGGACCTAGAAGTTTAGGCCCTACCCAGAAGCCCGCGCGTTTAATATTTTGACTGGGCTCGAGGCTAAAACCAAAATGGCGCGAGAACGTGGTGAAAACACTTCCGAAATTTCCCCTACTGAAACTTCAAAGAAATGCTAAAACATTTGTGTTTCGCGTCAAATTTCTCGCTCCTGACGGGAAGATGGCAGACTGCTGTAAAGAGTTGCTAGTAATCGTTGATAAATGTAAGACTAGGCTGTTTTGCGACATTTTTTCTGGGCGAGAAATGTTGTCTATTATAGTGCGAGTGCTTCACGATAATGCCGGGCAATCTTGAAAAGCACCTAACTGTGAAATTATTTGTTGTCACTTCAGATAACTCGGAAAATCCAGAATTTGGGAAGGATGATGTGGTGGAGGTTGTGTCTTTTGTCCTGTCCTGGCCTCAGCGGTAGGTAGATTCTCGAGAGATCTGATCAAATGTACGAAGCCGTTTTTAGTTTGCGATAGACGAAGCAACATCAAAATGTCTGCCCTCGCTTTGCAGGCAGTGTAGGTGTATATTCAGAGATCAGCTGCAGTTAGCGCGTCTTGAAGATCTGCTTCAGCGTCTGTTAAAATGTGCCGTCGATCGCATTTGCGAGCTTCGAGTTCCTGCTGTCGAAGAAGGCAAGAAAGTAAATACTGGTAATGAACCTACATGCAGTGGAGATCAAACCGACGTGGACCCAAACGAGTGGTCGCAACCAGACAAGGAGAGACTGTTTCTCGCTGTGGGAAAAATCTTTCAGCTTCCCTTTCCCTTTTATCAAGTGCGAAAGATCCATCTTTTGCGGCAGGTTTGCAACAAATGTTGATATTTGGATACAACTTTTAACATTTTTAAGCACAATTATATATACATGTAGGAAGTGCATGCACAGATCCCGAGTGGTCGCTGATCATGTGCTTTAACCGGGTGGCCTCAATTTATTTTTACAACAACGTGTTTTTTTTGTCTTCCCACAATTACAACAACATATCTCGGGTGTAAAACACGGAAGGGATGCCTGTAAGACTTATAGGAATTTTTTCACATAAGAGGGTGTCAAGGAAGTAGATTTTTCAGGTTGCCCATTATGTCCTAGTCCAAAGGCTTATGTAACTGGCCTATTTTTCATGTGCCATGTAAAAAGTCTTAACTCTCAAAGCTAGTTGATCAGGTGAACTACAAAATTCATTTTGTGATTTGTTTAGGAAACCACAAGTAAAGACTGTTCAAAGTATTGTGATGTGAATGTAAGTACATGCCATTATGAAGTCACTTTATTATGAAATAATAATATTGAAGTCACCTCAAATAGAACAGAGTTGTGTAAAGTAGTGGGCTGCCATAGAAAATCACCATTTATTTCATGATCTTGACCGGCTATAAAATCAACCACTCGTTTGATATTTACTCCAACAGTACCTCCTTACCACTTCAAAATCGAGGAGGAATAACCTTGGTTAATTCTTGCTATGATATGTCGGAGTTATTAAATGGTGGCCTTGTACAGTAAAGCCATCTAGACTTGTGTCGACAATGGTAATAACAATTAAGCATTGTTCAGGATTGTCCAAGGTATAATCACCATCTCCTTTATGATTTTGGCCAGCCACTCCATTGGGCTGTTCTCTGTCCTTTAGAAAAAGTTAGGACATCATCCCCCCATGGACAGGGGGGAATCCCATATAAAAAGGTTGGTGATACTCGTCATCTGGCTTCGTGACCAGTAGAAGTCAAGGATTCTGGTCTCACTTAGGGTGTTCATGACAAAACGTCTCAATTTTTAGCTCAATGTCAAAGTATGTTTTAGGGTGCACTGAAAGAAATCGTAATAAAAACCCTTATATTTCCGTTTTTAGGCTCAATTTCTGCCAGTCTCTTAAGTCCGGTCCACAAGCGTGAGCTCCTTTCCTGAACAGCGTCTGGTTGTCGAGCCTGTTCCGTTTTAAGTGGTATCTTTCCGGGGTCAAATAAAACTCAAGCCACTCCCAGAGTGATCTCCTATAGGGATTTAATTAATGAAAATTTCTGACAAGCATTCCTGACCTTTTCCCCTCTGGGACCATCCCTCTATTCTGGAAAACAATGCCTACTTAAAAACTTTGGACAACCCTGATTGCTGAAATCTGATTACTGACTAGGTGTACGTCTTTAATTGTTAATGTGTTTTTGCCACCACAGGATGGTGAAGTACCAGAAGCTCTCTTGATCAATGTTGCTTACTTCTGTGACAATGGTGGCCTGTCTGCCATAAGAGAAGCCTTCCAAGATGCCGATCCTATGTCTTTGCCATTTCCTCTTGCTCATCATCTTATCAACATTGTAACTCAGGTATAATGTCCCTTATTAGCTTTTGTTGGCTTTTTCTGTAAGCTAAGAGTTGTCTTCTGGCCATAGCTAATTTCACTCAATTAATATTTTTTTCTTCATTAAAAAGAAGACTGTGGACTACAGACTGCAGGCCGGGGGTAAAATGCAGACTGAGGATAAAATATAGACTGCAGACCAGGGATAAAATGCGGACTCTTATGTGTTATTTTCATTGAGGGCTGACCATAAACAGAATTATTCAAGCTAACAGCGGTGAAAGTCTGCACTCGGGTTAGATTGAATGTCAATATCACTCAGGGTTTAGTCTATTGTAAATAATGCTCTGGTTAGCCTGTTTATGGTTAGCTTTAAATGATGGAAGTGGTAACACAATTCGGTCCAAGAAGCTCCAGTCTGCAGTCTGCATTTTACCTCTGGTCTACAGGTTACATTTTACCCTTAGTCTATATTTTACCCCCCATCTGCAGTCCGTGTTTTACACGGACAGATATGAAAAGTTTAAATTTCAGGCTTCTCACCAGTCTCAATACAGAGCCAGATTAATTTGTGGTAACACAATTCGGTCCAAGAAGCTCCAGTCTGCAGTCTGCATTTTACCTCTGGTCTACAGGTTACATTTTACCCTTAGTCTATATTTTACCCCCCGTCTGCAGTCCATGTTTTACACGGACAGATATGTAAAGTTTAAATTTCAGGCTTCTCACCAGTCTCAATACAGAGCCAGATTAATTTTTATTAATAGCTTTTCACCGGCCACTAGAAAAAAAGGACTTTTGATACTTTCAATGTATTACGTTTGCAGACTGCAGAAAGCAGACTTTTTGACTGATATTGTCATTTCCATTACCGGCTAACCCACATATAAATGTTGCAGGTCAAAATGAAATTCAGGTCGAAATGATTTTAACCTAGTTTTCGAGATTCTCAATTTCCTTTGTCTTCTGACCCTAATTATTCATGATCTATGAATAATTAGGGTTAATAGACAAAGGAATGGCATTTTGACCTGCAACATAAACACTATTGAGGAAAATTGGAACACTATCTTGAACTTAAATGTGATACACAGTCTGTAGCTGTAAATGTCGTACTGCAGATACTTTTGAAGGTGTACGGGTCAGAAAAGCTTGCAGGGCTTGCAAATGAGTTTGTTTAGTTTTCATTTTCTTTGTCTTGCATGTTATTTGACTTGCACCTTGCTGCTCTTTCAGTCTGTGTGTCATCAATGAGGTCTTAGTTACTCAGTGTTCTGTATGCATTTTTGGAAGAAGAGTTTAGTTAGAGTTTAGTGATGATTTTTTTCCCTTCTTAGCTTCGTTTGTGGTTTAGCATCCAAGCAATCATGCAGTATATTATTCCACTTCGAAGACCAGTCATAAGGTCAGTCATCAATGGATATGGCAAATGATTTTTTAATATGTATTTTTATTTTTTTTGTGGATGTCCCAGACACCCAGCCTCCACATAGCGAGACAGTTGGTTAACGGGAGGCTTGGTAGTTTGTCTAGTGTTTAGCATTCCAGTGCTTGATGTTTGGTGTAAATTTTCAAGAGCCCTGGGTGTTGTTGTGTTTTGGGTTAGACCCTTTGACCTTACTCAAAATGACTGCCCCTTTCTACAGGTGTACTAACATTGTACAGGTAAATGCATGCTGACAAATAATATTTTTCCAACATCTTGTTGAAATGTTTGGGTAGAGTAAGGAGGATGGAGAGGCAATAGTAAGAGTCTGAGGAATTTTTGAGAGTATACACGCTTTAAATCAATTGCCTATTCATGTGTGCAAGTGATCAGTCGATGAAACACCAGGTTACAAAAATGAATCACGACAATTTAAAAACCCATTTAGTAATATTAATAACTGTATTTATATCTTGTGTATTCAGATACCTCTGCAAACTAACTGATAAAGATCTGCGGCAGCCAGATGGTCGTATCATGGTGGACTCCATGTGGAGTGCTGTGAAGGGACCTGTCGAGTCTGGACCCATCTGCGATAAGTATGAAAATAACAGCTGTGTAGTTGTACAGGAGGTCCTCATGTGAACTGAATGTATTCAAGGGTTGATCTAGTCAGATGAGACTTGTATCGTTGTTTGTGACTTTGTAGCTCGCAAAGCTTTTGTCTTGACAAATTATATACAACTTATTAATAAAATCATTTCGGTTTTTAGTGCATTTAATGTTAAGTTGTGCTTACAGACAATCATTGTCTAGTGGTAGATGTAAATGGTAAAAGTTTAGTTATTCATATACCTGTTGCTACACAAGATTGCCCTAGGATTTTAAAGCATGTTTAAGATCGTATTAGCGGTAATAGCATTTTTTATCATTGCCAAGTTACTAGACAGTCATGCTGTTGTCTCATGTGACAAAGTTATGCCATCTAATATCAGTCGACCTTAATGATATTGTTTTTTAAAAGAATCCAAGTCTTCATTAAAATCAGAAACGATGGTTATATTGGATTTTCTTTGCAGGGATAGCTTGGATCTGGCTTTTAAATATTTTACTTCATCCACATTGACAGTGAGACTTGCTGGCTTGAGTCAAATTACAGTAAGTTTTTTTACTAGCAGTGCTGTAAACAAACTGAATTTTGCAGTAGGTTTCTTATACAACAGAGTTCCTCAAATTGCACCTGTAATGGTTACTATTCTACCGTATAGGGGCACTTGAAACTTTTTTCTGACTTGGTTATTTGAATTGAAGGGCTTCGTGCAAAAAGGGCGTATATCGGTTTATTAGTGGATTTTCATTTTCTGCAGGATCAAGCTAATTTTTGGCAGACTGACTTGTGTTGACATGAAAAACATTGTTCCGTAATTGATTTTGTTGGTTTGCGCTTCATTTTCGAGAAATAACGTATGCAAAAAACTCAGTCTTCTAAGCGGCATCTTTTGGAGATCTTTTAGTACCTATCTAGCAGACAGACTGTGTTGAGTGTGCAAAGTCTAAATCAAATCCCACAGAATCTTAGCTGCACTTTCTTTTGAGTCAAGGGAAAATAGCACACGAGCGGAAATCTGGGAACGGATTGTTTACATCGGTTACTGTGACGTGAAACACAACACGTGAATTGATCGAGCGTCAAAAGGAAATAGTGCTGCCTTAGAGCTCTGTCAACTAATATTTTAAGCCTTGTTTTAAGATACCTTGCATGCCTGCCTGGTGGTTGAGAGGCGTCATAAGCCTTGATAAACCCGTAAGTTACCAGCATGTTTTAAAAAACCAAAATGTGCTCTGATGTTCGAGCGAGGATATACTCGTGTTATCGTTGTTTGAAGTCAGGTCGATCCAGGCAGCAAAGTCCAAGAGCAGTTCTTGCCCAAGAAAAAATGCTTCTTGTGAGTTGTGGCTCATTTGCCCGAGCGTTGCTGGTGTCAAAGTTTGGAAAGCAAGAACTGGTTTTAGACTTATAAAATGTCTTGCATCAATCCGAATGTGGCTGTGTACGCACAAGGCGAAAGGACCCTTCTCAGCATGCATAGCGATCACGCTCAGTGGATGTTTCATTGGTTTGGTGGCCTGGTAAACAGCAACATACCGTAAGAGGAAGATATTTGGAAGTTATTGACACAGGGATTCACACAGATAATGGACAACAAGTAGCAATCGATTATAACATAAATTTTATTTGAAATCGGCATGATTTGCAGTGTTTCGAACTTCTGGGATCAGGGGACAGAACCCTAACCTTGAAGGCTTCACGAAGTCAACATTTTGTTCTGCCGTAAGTCAAAAGAGCATCGCTGCGGTCGCTTATTGTCGTACACTGCGAGCAGTCTCTCTTTTGCTCGAAAATTCGTAGAGAAAAACGGAAGGAAGAACGGAAATCAACATGAGCGCGTGAGCGTGATATGCAAAGCCGTGATCCGCAAGTAGCGCAGGCGTCGGACGCGGCTCACGTCTTTTATGAAACAAAAGTTTTCTTTTATTTTTCAAAGACTGAGTTTTTTTGCACACGTTATTTCTTGAAAACAAAGCGCAAGCCAACAAAATCAATTACGGAACAATGTTTTTCATGTCAACACAAGTCAGTCTGCCAAAAATTAGCTGCACAAAATGAAAACCTGCTAAAAAACCAATATACGCCCTTTTTGCACGAAGCCCTTCAATTGGAATCAGTGAGGAGACATCATTCTAAAGATATATGACGTCCACTGCTGTTTAATATAATATTTTGAATTATTCTGGCATTTTGATTGGAGGAGATTTATTGGAGGAGAGATGTATAGATAATGTCATTAACATTTCTTCTTTGGTTCTTTATTATATAAAACTAAGAGATTCCATGTTTAATTGTCATGCATCTTTTCAGTAATAGATCACATAAGACATCAAAATGCAGTAAGAACATCAGTGACAAATTCGGCTGACGGCTCGTTTGCCACTTTTTTAGTTCTAACCACATTTTGACATCATTTGAGATCTATTACTGAACAGATGCATGGGAACCTGGAATCTATTTGTTAAAAAAAAAACAGGATAGACAGGCTGTATCAAATTTAAGCAAAATCTGTGTGTGGGTTGTTGTCCATTATAAAGTATTGTGTATTTACTCGCAAGAATTCTGAATGTTTATAGCGTCAGCTCTATAACATAATAATGTCAACCTACAGTTGCTAGGAGACAGAAAGGAGTTGTCCAGCATTAATATTGTATAATGTAGTTGCTAGTACATTGTAAGTTTAAATTAACTGACATCAGATGGTAATTAATGTGAAAAAAATCCCTTGGGTATAGACTGACTTGCTTACAAATTGTTTCCTTCAGAACCAAGTTCACATGTTTATGGACCTCTTCCAAACAGACCCAGCTGCTGAAATAGACAGGCAATGGTACAAAAATGTGTTCTTTTTGGTGCTTTTATTCTAGACATTAACTCATTCTGGAACAAGAACCGCGGTGCGGTTGTAAACCGCGCTTTAAAAAAACGTGGTTACTTACACTGTCTGCGAAGCGTGACTCTCCTGCCCTTCAGCAAATATATGAAAAAAGGAGTATCTGATTACGTTCTTTGCATAGCGTGAGTTTAGCGTGACTTGCAATCGGAGAATTTTGTTTACGTCTAATGAAAAAATACCTTGACCTTTAAATATAAATTTTACATATGGGTTTTTGACGAGCGCTAAGGCTAAGTTTTAACTTTTTTCCCCAGAAAATTCCACAATTGCTTCTGGCGAACTATACACGATCTTACATTTATCACCGTCAGCGTATTCCATGGCCAGACGAAATACCTTTTTAGTGCACTGAATATTCCCTTTTTTGAAAGTGAACAGAAACAATGCAAACATTCCAGATTACAAAATGTTCTGTTTTGCACGCAAAACGAAAATACAGCTTAACTCTGGATAATTTCAGCCTTACTAGCCAGCAGCTGGTCCCAAATTAGATGCTTTATCCTTGCAAATGTCCTGACGCCCATCGCCGAAGGCCGCCATTTTTTTGTGTTAACAGTTAATTCGCTAACTTGACAAAACCCTCCTGAGGGGGAGATATGACGAAAAGAGCTGAGAAATTGCCTGTAATTGGCTGATGATGACATCATCCGTTGAAGACAATTGGCCGTGGGAGTTTGGGTCTCATCCGCGGAGGTCTGCGTCTGGTGACACAAAAACTAAAAAACCGAAGGCAGAGCAAGAAACCGCGCAGCGCAGTTTAAAAATATAAACTAAGGTTTCTGTACCAAACCTATGGTGTACATATATGTACAAAGATGCACCTACATGTACATTATGTATGCCAGACATTTATTTTATTTTTAGTTTTTATGTTGCAGGTCAAAATGAAATTCAGGTTAAAATGATTTTAACCTAGTTTGATTCTCAATTTCCTTTGTCTTTTAACCCTAATTATTCATGATCCATGAATAATTAGGGTAAAGAACAAAGGAATTTCATTTTAACCTGAATTTCTTTTTGACCTGCAACAGTTACATTGTTGATAGATTGTAAAGTACAGTAGTAATGATAAAATAATGATAAAAAATATGCTAATGGTTTTGTTTGTACTGCAGTTTGTGTACAGAACTTTCTCAATGGCTGATTGAGAACAAACTTGTGGAACATTTGTTTGGTCCAAATCTGCATGTCGAGGTGACTCTTTTTTAGTGTTGTTACATGAGTTTTTGAATTCTATTTAATAAATAAATAACTTACATATTATATTTTAAATTTTTTTGGCTGCTTTCAGATGTTATAAATTGTAGCGTAAATTCTATTAAACTCATCAACAATAGATGAGCTTGGGAGCTGGTGCCTTAGAAGGGCTGGTGGAGCCGGGCAACAGTTCTGGCAGAGGGAAGGAGGTATCCATCGTAACCCTGCAAGCGGCCACCGCCCAGGCACCGTCACACTGATCGAGTCAGTGGAATACTTACCCGCACCCAATACTTACCCAAGGGAGGGAGGAGTGGGAAAGAAAAGCTCTGCAAAATGCCGGCAAGCCAACCGCAAAAACAACAATGACCTGAAAAGGTCAGCAAGCAAGCAAGCGAAACGCACGAGGTGCCCCTGCTAAGCTGAAGAGGCCGCCCCAAGCCGTACTAAAGGAGACGACCGCTGGACGGCATTGTCTCGAGATTAACCTTGCCTAAATTTCATTTAGCCACATTTAAACTCATCAACAATAGATGAGCTTGGGAGCTGGTGCCTTAGAAGGGCTGGTGGAGCCGGGCAACAGTTCTGGCAGAGGGAAGGAGGTATCCATCGTAACCCTGCAAGCGGCCACCGCCCAAACCTCTCCTGAAGGTGCTTGAACAAGGAGGGGGCCGTGACACAGGGTGGAGAGGGGACCTCCGACTCCAATACCCACAAGCACCAGAGTTCCCAAGTCCAACTATGCTGCACACAAAAAACTTAAGAGAGAAAGACAAACCTTGTGCAGTGCAAGACAATTAAAGAGTGAACCAGAGTAGGGACCAGTGTTAAGCTAGGGAACTGGACAGGCTGGCCAAGGATTCCGAGGGAGTCCTGATGTAGAGTTGATAAGCATTGCTTGTCCAACGCCCAAGAGCCTGAATGAGGTGGTCGGGAACACCATTGCGGGCGGCAACTGTTGCAGCGCCAATCCGGAAACTATGGCTTGAGAAGTTGCCATCGATGCCAGCCCCGGATAAGATCTGTCTAAGCCGGTTGGTCAGGATAGGACGAGACAGAGGCTGCCCGTTCTTGAGCAGGAACAAGGGGCCAGGTGCATTGCCCCGCATAGAGAGATAAGCCAGCATAGCAAGGAGAGCGCACAAGGGAGCCTTTCCCCGTCCAATATGCACAAGGGCACCCTTGCGAAATGGGTCAGTTTTGGAAGCCTTGATTCGAACACGCAAGCAGGTGGGAGAGCTGCTGGAGTCCACTGCTAAATCAGCGACGGACAGGTGGATAGCCGGTGTGAAGCTGGCTAAGTTGGGCACAGTAAATTCGGCAGAACGAAGAAATCCAAAGTAGCCGAGGGTGCAAGCTGCCCAGAACATGCAATCGTCATGCGAACTGACGTCCAGGGATTGCCAAATGATCAGCATGATGCTATCGGTGACCGGAAGGCGATGAGCCTCTGAAGAGCCCTGGGAGCGTTTGATTCCTCTCATCACTCGTCGGAGGCGAAGGCAATTGAGGAGCGGGTCTGGAAAACCTTGCTCTATGTGAAGGGATCGGACGGCGGATAAGTAAACTTTGATGGAAGAATGCTGGATGGAATCTGCAAGGAAGGCGACAAACAAACAAAGCGTCCACTATCAGTGGGACAGGGAGAGCCGGTAGGGTGGAGTTTGCCTGCTTGGAGGCAGAAGTTGTAGAATCTTCTCTGACCTGAAGCGTAAGACTTCTGCGTTGACTGGGCCAAGCCTTGGACGAGGAAGAAACGGCAGCGCTCCTCTAGGAGGGAGGTATCAAGCTGTCCAGAAGGAGCTGAGGGATGGGGCATGGAGTAGAGTGAGCCTCTGGAGCTAGGCGTCGAAATTCCTGCCAACGGAAGCGAGAGATTGCGTCAGCCACTTTATTGTCAATTCCAGGTACATGGATAGCAGTGAAAGAAAAGCCGCAGCGAGCCGCAGAAAGGAGCAAGTTACGAAGAAGATGCATTAAGGCAGGGACCTTAGAGGTTCTGGATGAGAGGATAGCAACGACAGCTTCGTTATCGGAACGAAAGAGCACATGCCTCTTGGACAACAGAGAACCCCATAAGTTAGCAGCGATCACGACTGGAAAAAGCTCTTTATAAGCAATTGACTGATGGACCTGAGATGGTGCCCAGGGGCCAAAGAACCACTGGCCTTGGGAGTAGGCACCAAACCCCACGGACCCGGCTGCATCGGACGTGACTTCTAGATCCGTGGCTGCTGACATACCGGGAAAGAGCCAGAATCCCACACCATGCCAAGAGGATAAGAACTGCTGCCACCACTGGAGGTCTAATTTGAACTCATGATTAAGGCGAATGGGGTGATCTCTTCTTCGGAAGCAACACAATAAATCAATCATCCTGCGGAGAAAGGTTCTGCCAGGCCATACCACTTTGGCTGCGTGGTGCAGGTGGCCAATGAGAGATTCCAATTCATGCCTGTTGCACCAACGACGTGGGAGCCAGGATTGGATCAAGTCCCTTAGTGCAAGCAGCTTTTGCTCAGGGAGACGGGCTATTTGCTGGATGGAGTCCAATTCAATGCCAAGAACCGTAAGCGAAGTGGCTGGACCCGCACATTTGCCGGGGTGAAGAGGCAACCCCAGCCTTTTGCACACGGTGATGGCGGTGTTAAGGTTTGCAGCACATCGAGGCGACTGAGGAGGGCCAGCGGTAATGAAATCATCAAGGTAATGAAGCAAGTCATGTACTTGATGTCGATTTACCAGGATCCATTCGACCATGTCAGCAACGGAGTTGAAAATGAAAGGGGCAGAGCGGAGACCGAAGGGGAGAGTAAGATCTATGAAAAATTGACCCCGCCATTTCATGCCTAGCAACGAGCGGTCGTCCGGATGGACAGCAATGTTCCGATAGGCTGCTTCCACGTCGAACTTAGCCATGAGAGCCCCTGGGCCATGGTGGGCAACCATCCGAATAATCCGATCGACGGTGATGTACTGGAGGGTAAAATCTTGAGGGTCAATACCATCGTTTACGCTAGCACCCCCGGGGGAGGATAAGTCGACAATCAAACGCCACTTGCCTGGCTGCCCTCGTTTTGGGATTACGCCAAAGCTGCTGATATGCAGATGGGGAAGTGGGGGAGAAATAAAGGGGCCCGCAACCCTGCCCAGTGCTACCTCGTTGGCTAAGTACTCGTCAACGACTTGTTGATGCTGGAAGGCAGAGAGTTTGTTCTTTTTGGCTGGCCTAAGTCTATGGGAGGCCTGGAAACCCAATTTGAAGCCATGACGGAGGCCCTCAATGACGTAGGAAACCTTCTGTTGGTCAGGATGGCTGGCCAATTCCCGGGAAAACTGATCCACTTTGAGAGGGCTAACTGCCGAAACGGGCGGGAACACTGTACTGGCTGGGGGAGAGAGGAAAGAAGGACCAAATGAACAACAATGCAAAGCAAGTTTTAATAACCGCTAACGGATTGCAAAAGTTGGAATAACGGCAAGGACGTTCGGGAAGGGAACTAAGACTAACTGAAAGTAAAAGAGGTAATCGAGCTGCGAACCTTAAGATGAAACTTGGTGGCAATACAAACAAAAGAGAACAACAACAGAAAGGCTTAGGGCACGAAGGGGTATAACAACAAGTAAGAACAAGTGTTAACTAAGCAATCGGTCGCGAACAGTAGGTAAGCAGTACACATTAACAGTCAATACACGGGAACAGCCGTCAATGGCGCCTGGATTTGGTACTGGAAGACGAAACAGGAGGCGAAGGCGACCGGCGGGTGCGGACGGTCTTGGTTGAGGTTTCTGTGCAGATAGAACAGCCGTGAGCACGGTGAGGCCCGCCACAGTTGCTGCAACGATGAGCGAAGCGGCAGGAAACCGATTGGGCGGAACATCTGCCTCTGTTCCACGATCGGCAGATGATCTGCGAAGAAGTGGCTCCAAATGGTTCAGGTAAATCGCTAAACAGACCATCGGGTCCACCACGCACCGAGGCCCCGGCGGTAGAAAGGCTGTACAGTTGTACATTGAGCGACGACCAGTCAACCAGTTTCGTCGCGGCTGCGTGCTCGCGAAACGCTTTATCGTATGCTAGCCAGACTCGCCCGGTATATTGCCGATGTGTACGTAGAATGAGCAACTTGTAAAACATCAGATCTCTCCAGCGATGAGGGAAGTGCGAGGTCAGAATCATCGAAAAAATCGTGAAGGCTTCTGACCAAGTGCCAATATCCTCGATCCGTCGCCGATTTTTTTTCGTAGAAGGTGCGAATACCAAACGCCCGTCCAGGAGCACTGTAGATTCTGGTTCCGTATGGACAATGTTGGCTGATAGCAGATCGCACAGATCGACGTATTTTCTGGCCAAGATCTGGCTGACTGTTTTGGCAGGGATCTGCGAGAAGCCAGGGCCTACCACGAAGGGCTGCTGCAAAGTCGCTGCCGACGGCAGGCTGGAAAGCGAGGTATTAACTCCAACATGTGTGGAATAAGGCAGCGAAGAAACAACGGATATCGGAGAGTTCGTGGAAACGGCCGGGCGCGGGGCCGCAAAGGTAGAAATAAAAGACGGCACAACATAATTCGGCCTACCTTGTGAGAACGAAGGAAGCGTGTTGGGAGGAGACAAAGGAAAACCTGTTCCAGAAGCCAAAAACGTCTCCGTGCGAACGCCTAGGTCTTGCGAAGGAACGCCTCCTGGTACAGAAATTGGCATGGGCGAAGAACTTGCCCGCCCAGCGATGGATGTCGAAGCTGCGGCCTGTTCAGCGGCCAGAGCAACCTTTACCGCATTGACAACCGCAGCCAAAAAGGCCGGGTCAGGAGCGACCGAGGCAGAAACGGAGGAACCCGCTACAGGAGTCGACACGGGAGGCAGTACTGGAACTACAGAGTCAATCGTGGCGCTCGTCGACGAAGAATCAACGTCCGACGATTCCGGATCCAGCAAAGAGTCACCAAAGAGGCCGGCCGACATGCTATTGTTGGTTTGGCGTGGAGTAGTCATTACAGGAGAAGAAAAGCTCTGCAAAATGCCGGCAAGCCAACCGCAAAAACAACAATGACCTGAAAAGGTCAGCAAGCAAGCAAGCGAAACGCACAAGGTGCCCCTGCTAAGCTGAAGAGGCCGCCCCAAGCCGTGCTAAAGGAGACGACCGCTGGATGGCATTGTCTCGAGATTAACCTTGCCTAAATTTCATTCAGCCACATGTAATAGTATAGTAGTGTAAAATTATTGCACTTTCATGTATGTGATTACATTATGTAAATAGTATTATACAGTCTAAAATTAATTATTAATTTAATATGTAGTTTATTACCTTCAAGTTGTCAGCACCATATTCATGTATTATTAATATATTAACTCATTCTTGAGATGTTTGTAAAAAAAATTGAAGTAAACATCAAATTAACTTTACAGTCATATAATTTTTTTAACTAAAAATTGAAATTATAAAAGGGATGAAAACAAACCAAAATGGAACAAGGATTGTTGAAATTGAAACAAATTTATTAAGAAGTTAATAAATAGTTTTATAAAAATTATGAATAAAGTTGAAAGCATTTAGTAGTATATCTCATACCGTAAACTGCCACTTATAAGCCTTGGGCTTATACAACTTCGCATGGACTTTTAGATGGGCTTATACATGTAAATGTAGCGGTCTATATCTGAAGGGGCTTACAACCGCAATAAAAAAAAAACTTTCGAAACAAGCTATAGCTGCACATGTTGATCGAAATAGGTTTTTCACTTCACATGTACTGGTACAGTAATTAAGCTGTAAAACATCATAGTAAAACAAATTCAAAACTAGGAAAGTATATCCGGGGGTTGTTATAACTGGATGAATTTTTGGGTTTCCAGGTAGATGGGTCTATAACCAGGGAGCTTATACAAGCAGCAGTTTATGATATTTAATGTAGCTTCTTAATATGTTCATAAACATAAAAACAACATAGCTACATGGATGTTAAAAGACTGTTATTGATTTAACTTAGACATGGAAATGGTGTGTGGTACTTTTATTTGTGTTGTGTGACCCTGGCTATTCTTTTGCACTGCAGCTTCTTAAACAGTCTCAGATCATATTAAACTATCTGGCTCGGGAAACTTGCCTCACAACTTCTCACTTGGACTGCATCTGGCTTGCAGCACAGGTATTACTGACAAAATTGTAAAATCTCCTTAGTCTTCTCCATACATTTGCTTTGATGCTCCTTGAGAGAATCGGGTCCTAAATCAAGATTTTAATGAGACAATCAGGTTATTTGTTCCCATCACCTAATGAGTAGCGGGTTTGCAGGTAATTCTTGCTCTAAGGATGACATAATTCTCTCTAATATTTTCAGGGTGGTACTTACAGTGATTTTGTAAATTATAACGTACAGTAAGTCATTGAATTAGCACCCAGGGTGATTAGCTCAAACTTGGGATAATATGAATTTGTTACTGAAATGTTAAGTTTGTTCTGGACACCGAAGGGTAAAAGACAGTGCCTAGGGCAGACAGAAGAGAAAGAGCTACAGTGTAATTGTATCATTGAACATGCATGTCCTAGTTGTATCATTGAACATGCATGTCCTAGGTACAGTGTAATCTGACAGGTGTCACGGAACTGCTCTTGCTTTAGTCAATTAGATAGATGGTAGAGACCTTATACTGAATGTCATGTTGGTTAAGAGAACTGATTATGATAATGAAGAGGTTTTGAGTCAGCTTTCTTGGATGTCAAACCCACCACAATAAGTACTGAGTTCATCACCCCATTGTGAAATTAGAATGAAGCACCTTTTTGCTTTGTGCTGAATTAAATATTAAAACTTGTCCTCTGTTTTATGTCTAGCTCAAACATGCAAGCCGCTATGTTCATGACCTGCTTACAGTGCTCACAAAACACATGGATATGCCCTCTATTTTGTACCTGTTGGACCTGGTTTCCAAGCTGCCTCCAATGACGCACACACGGCAGACTCTTTATCTTGCCTCTGTTCTGATCAGAATTGTCTGGAGGGCAGGATTATCTTCTGCTGCTGTTGAGTCTGATCCGTCTGCCCATGCAAACAGCCCTGTTCATGGACCAATGACCTCTGGTAAGTGATAAACAGGTTAGGGTTAGGGGTACAGATTTTGTAGTTAAAACAAAGTGTATTAATGTTTATTAGTTGGATAAATTAAAATGTTCTGTGCCAAAAACATTGGTGCTGAATGCAACATGTTGTCAGGGCTGTCAACAAGGGCCGTAACCCGTTAAGTAACACAGCTGTTACGGCTGATTATGTTTGATGGGCCCTTGATATTACGGGTGAACTGGCCTGTAGTTGATACAATTCACCCACAAAGTAATAAGTTTGCTACGGGTGTGAAGATTAAGGCTACAGGTGAATAAATACTTAATGACAGCCCTGTGTTGTAATTCCCAAAAGCCAGTTTGTGGAATAAATGTAAGACCTGTTATTGACAATAATTCTATAGTAATAAAGTATCGTGTAATTGTTCACTGAGTTATTTTGGAATTAAACCAAGTCAAACTCAAACTAATGGTAGCCAGTGGCTATGGATTGAAAAAACACAGTGGGTATACCTGAAAAGGTTTTCTAGGGTCTTTATAATAATTATGTTTTATTTTAATTTGGATCAGCTGTGTACAGACTGGTGGTTCTTGTGTGCTTTATGTGAAGGAAAACACTTGTTTATGCTCTGCACACTTATCTACTCCCAGCTTTCCACTCAACATCCCCCTCCCTGACACTTTGCAGTATACCCCTTTACAGTATTTGGGTTGGATTTTTACTTGTTCCAATATTGTTATGGTGCCTGATGGTTGCCACAGAAACATACATGTCCGTGCTACATGTACATGTACATGTATGTTTAAAATCAATCATTTTTCCTTATAATTGCAAAATCTCCAGGTACTACAAATGCCGCGATGGTAGCCTCAGCGATGCAGAGGAAGTTTAGTCGCACTGCAAGTCTCAGCCAAAGCAGCAGTAGGAGTGGAAGTTTGAGTGACATTAGCTGTGACGGTGAACAGCTTGATATGGATGAATCACCAACACATCGTCAGCAAAAATATACTCAGTATGTGCATCTATGTGTATAGTTTGTTCCGTTCAGTTTACAGAACAGTTGAACTTCACGTAGTACTACATTGTACATTACATCCAGTAGTCACTTTACAATAGTAGTAATGGATGGACAAGTATTTTTTAGGGGGTGCAAGGGGTGTTGGACAATTTTCTTTGCTGGGTAATAGCTTGTGCAATTTTGTTGATGTAAAAAAAATCAAAATAATGATAGTGGAAGTGGTAGTGGTTATAAGCTCAATTTTTTTTCTCATGGCTCTCCTTACAGCAATGTTTTTCAGGAGTTTTTGCTTTGCAGGAAATTGTCCCCCCCCCCCCCGCCCCTTTCAAAAAACATTATGATCCGTCCCAAAGGATAAATTTTTGTTGAGGTCGTGGTTGAAAGGATTAATCACACCTAGAAATTTTCTTGTGCAGTCTTTCCTCACAGGGTAGTGCTGACATGGACACAGAGGAGATCCCTCACCCTCCTGACCTCAGACAGCCCTACCCCGGCCAAGCAGAAGATTACTCCAGCCAAGAAAAAACAGGTGGAGAAGATGCAGACATCGACAGCACCAGCTGCACCAACAGTCGGGGTAGCTCTCTGTCTGACAGACGTGACCTGGATGAGTTTGATGCTGAGGGCGTGCAGGACGAGCTGACACAGCTCAAGACAGTGGCAGCCTTGCGTGTCATGCAGGATGAAGGAGATGAAAGAGAGAGAAGCTTGGGATTTGATTTGAACACAGTGTGCGAGGAAGGGAAGACTCTACTCTGGGATCTGATTCAAGATGATAAAGCTGTAAGCCCTTGACTGATACTTTCATTTTCAGCGTTGCAAAAATCACTTAATTGTGGAATGGGCTCCCAATTTTTTAACAGCAACTACTCCCACTTTCTTTTGCTGACGTGCCCAAATTCCTTCATGTTGTAAGCAAAGTTTAAGCTAAAGGTGGGGAAAGGGAAAGAAGCTGCCAATAAACGCATTTAAAGAAAATAAAAAGAATTATTTTGAACATTTATCTGCTTCTCTCCCTTTCTAAACTTCACTTGCAGTCAATTACCACAACACAAAGGGATGTGGGAGTGGTCAATACAAAAATTTGAGCCCATTCCACGATTCAGTGATTTTCATAGTTTAAAACATCGTGAAGGAGGAAGAAGATGTTTTCAGTTGTTTTAAGTTTTCCCAAGACAGCATATCATTGAATGAGATATTTCGTATGAGGTTTCACATCATCTTTCTTTTTTCAAGATCCATCTTGCTGATGGCCTGGTTCAGGAAGCAGAAAAGTTACTTTGTCAGTTGATTTGTTACACTGGAGAGAAGAAAATCAGAATGAAGTTCATTGAGGGATGTGTGGCAAACTTAGCAGCAAACAGGTACAAACTTTATGTAAACAATTAGTTGGGCCTAGGCTAGCTTCTCGCTGCACACAACCAGCTGGTCTGTCATTATTATACATGTACATGTAGTATGTATTGTGCAAGATGTATAAAAGTTGATATTTTAGGAGGTTGGGTCGTCTGTTTTCTTCTGTCAGTTTCTTAATGATATTATATTATTTTTCAAACTTTTGCTCTCCCTCCCGGCCCCAGTTGTTTGAAGGCTGGATACCTTTTTCCACCACACAAATTGCTATCCAGTTGATAAGCATTAACAAAACAACCTGCGCCATCTGCTGGATAGTGATTTATCCGGTGGATAGCATTATCCACCTTTTGAACAAACCGGGCCTGTGCTCTACATTTGTTGTTATATAAAGAACACTTAAATGATGTGAAAAACATATAGACTCCATAGCACAAACATAGGTGTTGTTCAACTATGTTGTGTATCTGCTTGAGGGAAACAACTGTGTTTGTTTGGTTTCTCTAGGTCTGTGGTGATGTCAATTCAGCTGCTGCCCAAACTATTCAGCTCATTCCAGCAATTTGTTTCTGGTGATCAGGGCCCTCACTGGGTGACGGCATGGGCCAGCCGAGAGTTGAACATGATGGAGCTGTTCTTTAACAACATAACCCACTGTGTAGAAACTGTGGCTAGGGGTGACATTACAAGCAGTTCCCTCTACAGCCCTATAGAAGAAGTGCAGGCCAGACTACAGTTTCTTTCCTCTGTGTTTTCATGTGAGCTCTCAGAACAAGATTTCAGTAAGTACGCATGTTATGATCTTGTGAATGCTTTATTATAACTATGTTGGGTCACTCCTTTCCCAGGTTTTTTTTCAAAAGCCATGATCCTAAATGGTGTTTCCTTTATATTATTAGTCTTTTGTAAATTTAATATCTGATTGTTTAAAAATTTCAAAATGTAAGTTCAATCTCATCTTTGTGATCTTTTACCCATCAGTGTAATTTGATTTCTAATATACATGTAATAATCCTCAATAAAGATCATTCAATAAAATTAATTGACTAAGAGTAGCCAGGGAGCTCCCCTTGCATTGGATCAATTCTAAATAATGCTTTTCAGATTATCTGCTGGCAAAGTTTCCTTATAGTCTGCAAGTGCTTGTATTTATTTTTAAAATCATCACTGTGAAGGTAAACACTGTGAGATCACACTTATATGTAAGCTTCTTGAAAATGGCTTTGAAGAGTACAGTGTATGGGGTGTCAATTGAAAAGTGTCTGGACAATAAAAATGGCTTTGAAGAGTACAGTGTATGGGGTGTCAATTGAAAAGTGTCTGGACAATAAAAATGGCTTTGAAGAGTGAAATGTTTTTGATAAAAAATCAAAGAGTAAAGCGTCCTGACCATGAATATGATGTCCATTGTCCACTACTGGACAAAGCTATGGCTCAAGACATCACTGAAGTCTGATCTCTCTTTTTGTTGCAGAGTTGAGTACAAGTCAAGTTGATGTACTGTGGCACTGTTTAGTGTGTGACTCTGAGAGGTCTGATGACACACTGGAGTGGTTTTTACAACAGGCTCAGAGTAAAGAATTCCATGCTTTAGATGCATCTGCTTTGCAGTATATTTTTACTGAAAAGGTACATGTAAGCTTACATGTACTTCCAAAGACTTCTTGTACACCTACTGTACAATTAGACTGAGTGGTTTTGAAGTAATATTATATCAAACATGAAAGACTGTGTTTGACCATATTTTCAAACACTGAGAACAAAATGTGATGTATAGTATACTGTAGTATAATTTGTTACCTACAGAACTTTATATAAACTTTTCAGGAATATCAATTTTTTGGCACCAAACATTGTGCTCAGCTGCTGTATATATTACATATTAATCGTCATGCGTAATCTCTCCCAGCTTCCATCCCTGCCAGCTGAGAAGTTTTCTATGACTGGTCTACATCTTCTACAGCAATTGTACAAGATGTTTAAATACTCTGATGTAAAAACCTCTGATCCTACAAAGGTAAGAACTACAAATAATTAAACTTATAACCCTTCTACCTTGCGCTCAAAAGTGACAAGGCCATACATGTAGATGTAGTTATTACAACTGCAGTAGATGGCTTAGCTAGACTGATAATACATGATACGTTCTTTTTTTATGTCACTGTCACGGTGTAAAAAGCCTATAAAAGTGTGACGTCGTTGTATTGTAACGAATTGAAGCATAGCATGCTGTTATCCTGTTAGTTTGGCTTGTGCTGAAAGATGCCAAGTCAGACTGTGTACAAAGATTTTTGAGCGGTTCTGTTATTCGGTCACATCATGTAAGACTGATCAGTGATTCTTCTGCTTCGTCAAAATCTTGAGAAGTTGTCATAGCACTACCATGTATGTTAGCAGTAAAAACACTGCTGGACCTTGCTAATTCGAACTTGGTTATTTTGAATTCCCCGTCATTTCCCTTGGAGTTTACTATCTACTGTTTCAAACTCTCACTATTTCGAAGTAGTTTTTATTTCCCCTGAGAGTTCTTATTTGCAGTGCTTTTACACTGTTGGTATTTTTGGTGTGAAGAAAGTTCACTTTACCCTAATTTTTAAGTACCATTAATTTTGTCTTTTTTTGGCATCGTATTTCATCCTATACAGATGCTTCTCTTCTTGGGTCAAACTATGACAGACCTGAAGGCTGAAACAAATTAGTCTGGAATTATCTAGCTTGATAAAAAAAAAATGTTAGTAATAATTGGATATTTTGTATTCTTTCCAGCCGTGTGGAATAGATCAGTTATGGAAGATAGCTGTTCAGGCCAGGTCTACAGAGGTCAGCTGGGCGGCAATCTCATACCTGAACTCACTCTACATCAATGGTAAGCAGTATTTTCACATCGTTTACATGTAGATTATAAACAATTATTGGATGAGGTTTTTGTGATATCCAGAATAATCAAGGTCGAGGTAAGAGTTATCAGCCGAAGCCCAAGGCTGAGGCTGATAACCCTTACCGAGACCTTGATTACTCTGGATATCACAAAAACCAAATCTAATAATTGTTTTATTATACATTGAACGAACGCAAAAACTTGGAAGTCATGTTTCTGCTTCTTCACTGACGGCAAGCAACACGAATCGCGCGAAGTTGACATGATTACCCTTGGAAATCATGCATTGCGCGTGCAACCTACAGATTATTCACTAATCTGTAGGTACAGATTAGTGAATAATCTGTAGGTTGCGCTGTTCCCCAGAATTAACAGTAGGCTTTTAGCCAGTGAGAAGACAGATGGTAACTACAATGTATAATAACAATAATAATAAGTATGGAATTTTTCACAAGTATAGAGCATTTCTACTCATATGGCCAGCAGCTATGCAAATTTATTGGAACAGAAGAAAGTGTTTGGTACACATGCATGGCTGTTGTTTTATTGTTTGGGTACAATAATATGGCTGCTGTGGAAATGCTCTATTACTGTACCTATAGAAACATTCCCAGTTGATCTCTTACTGGGTCAGACCCATGACATTCCACGTGCAGTATATGATAATTATTTCTTTTATTGCTCATTCATGTAGCAAATGGTGGTTGCTTGAAATTTGAAGATGAGTTTATCCAGAGGTGTATGACTATCATTGGAGGGGCTTCACAACATCTCAACATGGTATAGTCTCATATTAATTATTAGTATAAATCTACTAGCGTCCTATCAGGAATGCCATTCTCTGATTGGCTATTCTACTCACTATCTATTCTATGATAGATAGTGAGTAGCGTAGCAGTGTACCCTTGATAACAAAATGACGGCCTCTTTTTGACATTTTTTCGAAGCGTCTGTGAAGAGGATTTAAAGAAAGTATAGAACGACTAGTAGATTTATACTAAAACAATTAGATTATTCACTCTCGATTTCAATGCACGATAGCTGACTCGGGCTGTGCCCTCATCAACTATCACGTGATAGAAATCTTGAGCTCATAATATAACTGTTTAATATGTGTGTGATTTCTATTGTGTGAGAGGTGCAGAGGCTTACTGGTTAGTGAATAAGCCATTTCAGAGTTGCTCTGGGCCTCTGTTTCAATGTCTCTTCAAGACATTGAACCTCCATATAAAGGACTCTGCACCAAGACTCGTTTTGAAAAGGTCTGTGTTACTCTCCAGTGCCTTTACCACCCATAGTCACTTAATAAATTCAGACCTAGATAAATTCAGAGACTATCACTTGGCCCAAGAAAAAAATTGAATTCTAAATTGAAAAATGAAGCAAACTTCAGTGAAAAAAGTACAGGACATTGTTTAACACACCTAAACAAAACCACATGCGAAATTTAGAGTGTTTGACAAAGTTCACTTTAGGCCAAAAAATACCTAACCCCCTTTTTCCACCAAGCCTTTCTTTATTGTTGCTGGAAAAAGGTCCAAAAACAAAAGAGGAACTCAAAATAAATTTGAATAACTATCTACTTCTGCCTAAATCCTGTTACTTGTGGTTAATACAGGGCTGGACAAGTAGCTCTCAAATTTTTGCTTGTCCTCGATGGGCAAGTCTTAAATAACTTTTTTTAAATTAAGTTGGCAGATAGGACTTGCCTGAACCCTTGCCTATCAGGCAAGTGAGAATGAAAAGTTACTTGCCTGTCAGGAAAATTTGACCAGAGAGCACTTTATTTATGATCATTAGTATTATTACTGTAGCATCACAATTCCTCTTACTGGTAATATGCTTGCAATAATAATAATAAAGATATTACCCAAGAAAGTAAAGGAAAGTGTTCTCTAAATCAATATATTCTTTAACAAGACAATCAGGGGCTTGATTCTCATGAATGAACTTGTCCTTATAGGAACAGAACCTCCAGATCATGGAGAGAGGACTGCTTTTACTCAAGAGTCACATTGAGAGCTTCAAAAGAAGGTTTGTTTTATACACTTTATTTGCGATTTTGGACTTCCCCTTTCTTTCTTCATCTCCTGTCAGCAATCTTTGCCAATTTGCATATGCAGAATATGACTTTGTAGGTTACAATACAACAACTGGCTATAGTGCCAGAAAAACGTTCTTTATAACTATTAAATTTTGAAGTCTTGTTCATCTATGTACAAAAAAAAATGTACATTAGGTATCATTTTACAACATTTTCCTTAAAAAAAGCATTTTTTTAAGACTTCTTTTTTTTCTACCTACCAGGTTTGCATTTCATTTGCGTCTGTGGTGGTTGGAAGGAAGAGGGATTACCTGCCATCAGCACATAGCTCAGAGACCTACAGAGAAACATTATCCCATCAGAGTGCTGTGCCAACCTGCTGGACTCTCAGACAAGGTAATGCGTATTCCAGTCAGATTGTTTTTTGTGTCATAAATGTACATGCATGTATACATGGTACAGTCAAAGCTCTCCTTGCAACCACTCTCGCAGGCGACCAGCTCTAGTTATAACCACCTTTGTGAACTGTGTCTTTATGAATTATTAATGAGTTTCTGAAGCTCTCCTAAGCAATCAGCCTCTATTGTTTTACTATGCGGTTGTTTACGATGTTTGGGGGTTGACAAAAAACCTGACAACAGACAACAAACAATTAATTTTGTTTTAGGAACATGTTTGGGTTACATTATGAGCCATTATAATAAGTTGGTGTTTGGAAATTTGGCCTAATGCTCATTTCCCCATCACCAATTTAACTGTCGCAGTTACCACTCTGCCTTTCCTTAGTTTTGGTGCGAGTTATAATTTACAATTACTATATTTTGCTTGATGCCCTAGGGTACATTTGAAATGAACTCATCAGATCTTGTTGCTGACCTGCGGGCAGAGGTGACCTTTTGGTGCAAACAGCTGCAAGAGAAGCTCAGGAAGGACCCTCAGCTAGGAGACAGCTCTTCTCAGCACACACCCCTCTCTCCGTTCTCCCCACAGTTGCACCCCCCTTTTAGGCTCATATCACAGGGGCATGAATTAACCCCTGACCTAGATGAAAAAAGCCTTGCAGAAGTTGGCTTTAAAGACTTGCAGGTACAACACAGTTTTTTTAAACATTTTTTTGTAGTGTAAATCCTCTGGTAAGGGTATCAATGGAAGACAGGCAGTAGTAGTAGTAGTAGTAGTAGTAGTAGTAGCATTTAAACGAGCCTTAGCTCATTTGCGATATCGAATAAATAAATTTTACTGTATTTACTTCTGTTTTATCTTCATTGCAGTTGGTGTTTGTATCTGTCGGAGCTGTAAGGAGAGACAGACATCATGATAGTGGTTACATTCCCTCGTCCTCTCTGCCTTCGCCCAAGTGGGACTCCATACCCATGATAATTCTCCTACAAGAACAATTCTTTGAACAACTTTTCTCCTTCTTAGAAGCTTTGGATTGCTTTGTCGCGTCAAAGAGTAGTCCAACTGAAAAGTCACTACTTGGTTCTTCAGCGTCACTTCTAACATCTGAAGAAACAGTGACCACTGAAGGGACAGTAGATCAGATTGAAGATATGGACAATAGCAGTGAAAACGAAGACAAACCCCCTCTGCTGCCACTAATGGAAAGCAGAGTTGAATTTTTATGCGGCATTACTTGGGAGCTCTTGTTTCTTTTACCGACCAACCAATCCATTCTTAACAAACTGAAATATTTTGGTAGAGTTTTGCACGTAGAGCCGAGAGGCGGTGACAGCAAAAGTGATACAGATCAAACAACAGAGAAAGCTCAACCCGTCGAAAAACTATGGGAGTCGTTATTGGATCCGAATTTCCCTCACAAACTATTGTATTCCCTTCAAGTGATAGACTTGATACATAATTCCTCAAAGGAGACACAGGCACAGTTTTCGCCCACTTATTCTCGACTAAGTAGTGATTCTGATATCTCTGATAATGATGACGAGAAAGAGGCAGCCGTGCCACAGGTTCAAGCTGCCTCGTGGGGTTCACAGTTCATTGACTTTGGAGGTCTTGGTCACTTGTATCATATTCTCATTTCCGGTTGTTTAGAAGTCAGTGGCAGTTCACTATGGACGCAGTGGCGGCAAGAATGTCTTGCGCACTTGTTAAAACTAATTTGTGAGTTTGGGACGATGAAACGTAGCAGCGATGACGATGATGATGTGTTTGCGTCGTCCGAAAGTGACTCGAATAAGTTGCAAATTCAGAGGAAGGATGGGCAGTTTCGAGTCAGATACAAAAGTACGGACAAAGAGGAAGTGATATGCATCAAGTGTTTGTCTTCCAATCTTATGTCAATTGTTAACGTGAACTCGATGTTGGAGAAACTGCTTCACATTTCCTATCAGGCAACTCTCCCTATCCATGGCGGCCAGAACAGAGTCAGTGGAGGAGAAGGTGAGGTTCTTTTGAAATAATAAGTAATAGTAATTGGACCGAGTGGAATGCAATTCAAGGAGTAATCACGCGAGTGCTGTCAAAATCGAGAGAGCGCGTAGCACGAGGCCGATTTGAAATTACAAGCACGATTACTTCCTGAATTGTACGACGCGAGGTCCAACTACTAATTAATCGTATCTATAACAAATTTCGAAATTGAAAAAGTCTTTTGAGATCCTCTTTTGAGCGAAAAAGTGAGTAGCTCTTTCCATATTATTTTAAACTGAGGATGCCAGTAAATCGCATAATTCGTGTATGAATGGCGTACATGTACGTATCCAATTACAGGTATCTAACTAGGTATACCTATCGATAGAGTGCCAACGAGCGAATAATTTGTGCTATAATAAGGGGTTAATTAATACAGCATAACGGATTTTTGGTTCTCTTCTGTTGCAAACATTACCGAGAGAAAATTATTACGCGTTTACCGGCCGGTAACGTTCGTCACGCAATCCCTGAATATCAAGAGTATTGGAATGTATCGCTGCTCGGTCGAACTTTCAGTTTAATATGATGGGCAAAGTCAAAGTGAAAGTGAACACGCTAGTTTGATTGATGAACACGACTCGTTTAATTCTGTGGCAAAACAGATCCGATTTGTATTTTGAACACTGGATTCGACTGTATGATAAACACGCTCGTTCACTCTGTTCTGTTCGGAAACAATGCCGACTCAACCTTCAGTTCGATATGCTAGATTTCAAAACTGGATTTGCTCTGGTGAACACGATCTTTCCAAAAAAGCTGCCCGATGGAACTTTCAGTTCGATATAGGTAAACAGAGAAGGAATACACTGTTTCGATTCATGAACACGCTCGTTCAATTCTGTGGTGAACACGCTGGTTCGTTTTCGTGTCGATTTTGTGTCTTGGATTTGTTCTTGTCTGACAGTTTTCCTGAATATTCGAATTAGAAGAAGAGTTTTGTAAAGGGTACGCTCCCCAATTGAACTTTCATTTCGATAAAGTGAGAGAGGAAACACACTGGTTCGATATGTTCTGAGACTATGAAATTGTTCACAGTTGGATAAACACAACAGCAAAGAAAACAATGATACATTCCACGAGACAAGTCTAGATGTAACGCGCCTCCTGATTGGCTAAAAACTACAATAGCTCGAATAGTTCCGTCCTTGCAATTGGCTCAAACTGAGCCATTGTTACATCTTACACCTTACAGTTACACTTTTCAGAGCTCGATCGAGAATTTTTTCGCATATGCCATTCTTCGCGCGGCACTATTCTCTGCCGCCTCGCCAGCCGAGCGTCTTCGCTCGGCTGGCTCGTTGGCAATTACATTGCGTGAAAAATTATGGGCGCGCGGAGAACTAATCACGATCAAAAAGTTTGTTATAGATACGATAATGTATAAAAATAATATCCATTTGGTGCGAAAATATCCTGGGGTGTTTCCGCGGACATTATGTGCTCCGAGAAGCGAACAGTTGTCCGAGAGCATAGCTCGAAAAAAACTGTCAGCTTTGAGGAGCAGGTAATGTCCAAGGACAAATGTCTGAGCATGTTTTAAAAGAAAAATGGAGGCTACTGTCAGTGTTTATTATCCTTCAAATACATATACTTTTCGCATCACGTGCGAGTTTTTAGAAATTGGGGAATATCACTCAGGTATTCCTCAGTCTTAGCTGGGACATATTAAGTGACGTGACACGTTTAGACCAATCGTATGCGATGGATTATAAGTTTAGTTGTTTGGCCGATGTTTTACTATTAGTAATCTGTACTGGTTTATTTCCCACACAGTTGTTCATCATGCTGTGTCGCTGCTCGTGTCTGCTGCTTTCACTGATGGCACCGTTAGAAGCTCCCTTCTTCAACAGAGTAACTTTAAACCTTGGCTTCAGCAGCTGGTATTATTAGCCAAAGAGGTAAGTGCTTTTTGTCCAATTTGTCACTCTTGTCCACCTCTCTTGTCTTGCATCTGTTCTATGCACAAGCTAGAGGTCGGAGTCAATCAGAAATGTGAAAAACAGCTGTCGATTGTATGCAGCCTGGATGTTTAAGACCATAATGTGTCATGGATGTCTAATTTCTCAGGTTTTATTCATTTTCCACTAACAGCATTGGGTACATGTACGCAGCATTGTACAATGTAGAATGAAACACTGGTGGCAATTCTTAAAGTGGTGAATACATATATCTGATTGGTGATAGGCTTGTTTGTTTATATTCACCGGATAATATCTTAATCAAACAATGAGGGGACTCAAACTCTCAAGGAAGACTATTACTTAGTCTCAATGATAACATACTTGTCAACTTGTGTAGAGCATGATGAGGCCGCTTGCTGAACATTGTAGCTGATAATTTTGAACTGCTGTACTTAGCGTGTTGCAGCTCATTTTGGGTAGTGATACAGTGTTACACCTCGTGTTGTATACTATTTTCAGCCAAGTGTGAGATTTGAAGCCTGTCGTGGTCTGTACCGACTGAGTCTCATCAAGGAGAACTCCTGTCTCATACAGTTGATGGACGCCCTGTTGGACTCTCTTCCATTAGCGCAATCTCTTCAGTCACGAGAAAGCTCTCACGCCAGGCGACAAGAGCCCAGTGCACGAGAATATTTCTCTATCCTCTGCAGACTTGTGGATGGTCTGCCGAGCGTGGAGGGAGGTGAAAAGGTACAGGCACCATTCAGTTACTCAGTTAGTCAAGTCAAAGTCAAAGCAGGAATTCATGAAGCTTACTGTCGTGCATTTTTGGCTGTGATACAGTGGAATCCCGATTTCTCGAACCCCTCGTTTTTTCGAGCCTCTCGATAACTCGAACCAAAAGTTGTTTCCCCTCCTCAGTCGCAATTTTACCCCCGATTTGTCGAACTCTCCGATTTCTCGAACTAATTTCGTTTCCTCTGAAAGTTCGAAAAATCGGAATTCCACTGTTTATCAAACACGAAAGAACGGTGTTTGGCCACATTTCTAAACACCGAAAAGAGAGCTGACAATACGACGTGCAGCGGAGTATTTTTGACGAACTTCGAGGCGTTTGGAAATGTGGTCTAACACGGTCTTGAGTGTTTGATGTAACCTCTGAGTCAAAACTAAAACTAAGGAAAAATGAAACGGTGAAACTCTGTGCAAATTGAAATCAGATATCTAAACACCGTTACGGTCATTGTTTCATTTGTATTATTCTTGATGAATTGTCAGTGAGTTAGCTTGGAGAATTCTAGTCGTTGCTTGTCTTTATTCTGGTCACCTGTAGGCCTGTGTATCCAATATGTGGAGTTACGTGTACATGTAGTGCTATAAGGTTCACATCTTATGAATTTTTTCGTTTTTGTAACCGTATCGAATTTCCTTCAGGATCATGAAGTGGACTTGGATTCTCTTGCTAAACTACTCGCCAAATACATACGAGACTGGTTAGTAATGAAACGATTTTGAGAAATCCTGTTTATTTTTAGTCATTTTCCTTCGCGTTTCTTTGTAAATTAAGAGTATTTCTACCCAGTGTTCGTGTGTTGCAAACATTGTTAAGACCTTTAAGCCTGGTTTTCACTAGCGACGCAAGCATAAGCGCAAGCACAAGGGCGCTTATTTCACCGTGAAAACGACTTCAACGCAAGCATAAGCATAAGCGCAATTACACAACAACCAAAGGTCGGGTCCACACCAAGCTGACCCGAGGGGAATGCATTGCACTTCACAAGAGGGTGTGTGCATTTCATTTCATTTTAATTGTATCAATTGTATTCTTACTCCGGACCAGGCTCTCTCATAATACACTTAGGACGTAACAATAACACGAGGAAAGACATAAACATTTCATTCGCTAGCAAATATTTTGTATATTTTGTTGTACATTGTTTCTAACATTGTTTTGTTGTGACAGCCGACCACGTACGAAGCAGAAGTATGGCAGCCATGAAAATGAAGGTCTGAGTGGCATGTTAAAGCTCTGTACAGCTGTTATGAGACATGATCCATCATTCAAGATGTCCCGTGATGGACTCGTAAGTGGATACTTGGAATTTTTGTTTTTTAAATTTGAATTCTGATTCATACTGTATTTTGATTGTTGTATATAGACCAAAATTTATTCCATGCTATAGAAAGTATAGTTAATCAGAATACGGTAAAGCCATTGCACACTCGATCGTATACACACCCAACCTTCCCATGGTATGCTGCATTGATTGTGTTAGCCACTGTACGTTCTATGGCATGGTATAAAATAATGATACAACTCATTCTCGTGGTATACTGTGAAATGCCCCATGAGTCATTTTCTTGGTATTTAGTAAATACATACTTAAATACTGTAAATGCTGTACTTGACTTAAGGCTGGTGTACAGGTATACGAAGATATGCAAGTGACTCGTGGACTATGTCATGGTTTACCGCTCATAAGCGTTGCGTGACTAGTATTTAACTGACAGACTAAACCAAGCGCACAGCCCTTGCACTAGAGTCTCTTGTTACTTCGCTGCCAAAAAAGGCAATATTGTGTGTGTAACCCAGAAATTTTGTGGACTTGCTAATCATAAACGTTGCATGCGCTTTTCTCTTCTTTCTGTAATAGTAATACTCATAAAATAAATTACAATTTCCTCGATTATGATTGGTTTGAAAAAACTCCTATTTTCCACTAATTCACTTGCCAAGTTGTTATCCAACAGTTTGTTATCAGACAGTGCAATAAGCCAATCACATTCAAAGTTTTAGTTTAAATTAACCAATCTCAATTTCAGAGTGATATGAAACAATTTACACCTCCTTTGTCAGTATTTTAATCCAAATTTTCCCTTTCTTTCATAACTTGGCTATTCTTATTTTCTCACTCATTTTGTTATCACTCGTATGTTTACAGACCGAACTGGACTCCACTCAGTTCTATTACCATTACTTATAGTTTCTGGATAATGTGTTGCTTTGCAGGAGTTTCTGCGTGATGTATTCCAATCCTGCTTGTTTGCTCTGCCGGAAGATTGTACCGATGAGAGAGACTTGCCGCTCTGCAAATCCAAGGTACCATGCAATATGGTACTTTCTTAACTTAGTGTTTTAGTCAAACATACTTCCGTGAGCTACCACTTCCAAGCCATATCCTGTAGATAGCCGCTCAGGGAAAGTGCTCACTCGTGAAGGAGTGAATTAACTTGCATTTTAATTGTTGCAACAGGACGGATGAATTTATCCTAAGATTCCATCCACACTACGTCGGAGGAATTTGAAAACGAAGGTTTCACTCGAACAAAACTCTTTCAGGGAAATCACAGGATTATCGTGACGCCATCATTTTCCTTCCACACGAAAAGAAAAGTGTTTTCAAATTCCTCCGGTTTGAAGAGCGTTTTTGAAAAGCTCAGTTTTCCTGACGGATTAGTGTGGACAGCGGGCCTAACCGGACAAATAAAGCTGCGTCTTCAAATTTCTCTTGGGTAGTGAGGACGCTGCATAACATTAACATGTGGTTGTTTCAACTTCACGTGAAGAATTTCCTTGTTTCCATTTCAGCTGGCTCGGAGTGCTGCATTCGATCTTCTCTTGGAGATGACACGGGGCTGCCGAGAAAACTTCCTTGAAATTCAAAACCTGTTGTTGAAGCATCACAGCTCTGGTAAATGTTTCAGATTATTAAATGGCCGCCTGATGAATATGTGAAGCGGGGCAGATATGCATGTATAAAATGCATGAAGCATGAATGAAATCAAGGGGTCTTCCCAGCGTGTTAGCAATTCAAGCAGTTGTGTTTTAAGCATGTAAAAAGTTCAAGACTACCTCAGGATTTGAATGTTCTGTATGGTGTATTAGTCAACCAGTTGAAATCTGAAGCCTTAGTATGTTGGAGGCAGGCTTATTGTGATCTCTACTATTACACATACAGAGACGAAAACAAAGTGAACACGTGACAGACAAACTACGGGTGAAATTTGAAATGAAAGAATTGATTTTCACAGTGGACTAGCGATATTGTTTGGATAGCAATAGGCACAAACTAGAATTTGAATTATATCCAAGCAGAGTCGATCAGGCTGTTTCTAATTGTAGTTACAGACGGATTTTTGAACAATTAAGTTCTTGTTAACTGCCTCTAACTCTGTCGGAGTTTTCATTCCTTCTTGTTGTTTTTTTAGATGGCAGAAAGCGTTCGTCTTACGGATGGCATTACTGGCCTCACGACAATGGCCGTTCCCCATGTGGGCTGGTAGGAATGATCAATTTAGGAGCCACTTGTTACATGGCTTCGTGTATGCAGCAGCTCTACATGATGCCGCAAGCCAGGGCCGCTATTCTAAACTCAAGGGTGAGCCATTCACAAAACGTTCTTTTTTGAAACACTTTTTAAGAAGTTGCCTAAGCCTTGCAGTGGCGGAAATTTCCTCCGGCGAGAGACCAGTTGAAAACATCAGTAATTGAAATCAACAATGACGTCATTCCAATGGTGATGAGATTTTGAAAAGTTTGACCGGCAATATGAACGATTAAATGCATGAGATCCATAATCTCATCAGCATTGGTTGGTACATGTAGGTGCGGTGGTCTCATGGTTAGTACGCTCAAACCTGGATCAAACCCAGGCCGGGGGCATTATGTTGTGTTCTTGGCAAGACACTGTACTCTCACGGTGCCTCTCTCCACCCAGGTGTAGAAATGTGTACCAGTGAATGCTGGGGGTAACCCTGCGATGTACTAGCATCCCATCCAGGGGGTAGTAGATTTACTCTTAGTCGCTTCATGTTTCGGAACCAGCCTGATGGGGTACTTAGTTGGTATGCAGACTTCACCTTTACTATCAGCATTGCGGTCCAAATGTGAAGCTGCTTCGTATTTATTTCTTTTTTGATCTCTTAGCTCACCGACGATGTCAAACATGAAGTTCTTCTGCGTGAAATGCAAAGGATGTTCTGTTTCTTAATGGTCAGTCCAAAGTTGTTGTTGCTTTCTCTTATTAGAACATTTTATTCATAATAACTTTGTCCCGAATTGATGTGCTGCACTTTGAAATAAAAGGCAGAAGTAAAAGTCTAAAAACAAAGATACCTTCGTAGAAAGTGTGTTTAAAAACTACTCGACTTTTTTACGACTTCATGTAAGCTATCTAATGTGATTTCAATTTTTTTTTGTCAACGCCAGGCAAGTGAAAGAAAGGCTTACAACCCTAAAACCTTTTGCCGGACATATACCATGGACAAACAACCTCTGAACACTGGCGAGCAAAAGGACATGACAGAATTCTTCACTGATCTGATCGGAAAAATAGAGGAAATGTCTCCAGCTCTGGTGAGAAATGTTGTGTATCTGTTAGATCTTTCTGGTTCTGGATGGTGTGTTAAAGTGCCACTATGATGAAATTCTTGATACCAAATTTTGTTACATTTTCGTACACAATAACTCTTTCCTAGATATCTTGCCAAATTTCAATCTATTATGAACATTAGAACTCATGTTTTTTTTTACCTTTATTTCCGAGAATTTACGGCCGCCATTAATTTTACTTGTTCCAAGTCTTGCTTGAGAATTTGAGAAAATGATGTCATATTCTCAAAAATACCACACAGGTTGAAATTATAAAACAATTAGCACAGCAGTTCGCATAAAGCATAACAAGAACTTTGGCTCATATATTCGTGCAATTTTCCACATTAATTGTTATTATAATTTCAACCCGTGATATTACTGCCATTTTCTGGTGTACTCTGATAATTACATAAAATTAATGCTGAGTAAAACATGTTCTAGCAGAGTGGTAGATTCTCGCTACGCAGAAAACGTATTTCCTAAGAAGTCTCAGAAATTAATGTACCGACATTTGAAGTTTCTTCTTTAACTGAGAAGACTGTTGAAATAAAATGCTTCCCCTCCTTAAATGTGCGAGTAACTAAAAGGTTTATGAATTGTGTGGCGTGAAAGTAAGTCTCACCCGTTCCATTTGCTTGTCGTTGCGCTGAGAAGTGCAATTCCGTTTTAACACCCGTAATCTCCCCTAAACTGTTCGATAAATTTAACAACTCACGTTGATTTGAACTTTGCTTTGCAGAAAGTGTTGGTTAGAGATTTGTTCTGTGGGGAGATAAGCAACAACGTGGTGTCACTGGTAAGGCAGCAAATGTATAACTAAGACTGAATTCTACCTGTTAAGCTCTGTCCTAATGGGAAGTGTTTTGCAACCAAACAAGATCAAACATTGTTTGGTGACCCAACATATTCATGTTTTTCAGAGTGATAAACGTTACTCAAGCATGTTTGAACGAAGAAAATGGTTTACAATGTTTGACGTCGTTCAAATTTTATCAAACATGATTCAACGCGATCAAACAAGGTGTCCAAACGGGAAATGTTTGATCACCTTGTTTGATCCTGTTGGATCGACAAACATTTCCCGTTTGGACAGGGCTTTTGTAGCAAAAACTACCACGTTACTGACTGGTAAGGCATTGTGTCCACACTCTGGGGTGTTTTTCTTTGAATATGTATCATCATATACTATTTAACTCCTTCATGTGGCATAAGCCATGCTTATAGGTTGGATTAGACAGATCACGCCAGCCTACAGGTGCGTCAATCCCTGTTCAATATTGTGGAACATAATGGCGTTTCCGCTATGCAAAGTGATCGACATTTTATTATCATCACATTGAAGGAAATGTCGTTCGCGCTTTGCAAACAATTTCTATTAGGGAAAAAGGGACAGAAATTGTTCTTAGAGAACTTGTTCGCCAAATGCGACACCAGTCTCGTTGCCATGAATTCCAAGGCCAGGTTAACACAAGGTTTACTACAAGCGCTTTGG
>OZ026600.1:30546879-30569379 GCA_964020085.1 Micromussa lordhowensis
AAGTAATGTGTTCAAAGGGACAGAGGGAATACAAAGAACAGCTCAGCCCTGTAAACAAGCGGGCAGTAAATGTCTCATCCCAGAGAGCTTTCCACGATATATATTTCCAGCGGTGCTTTCTTTCAGCTGTTGTTATTATTTTTTTGTAGATGTTTGCTCGACTCTGCTTGGATGTCATTCAAATCCTGAGACCTCTCTATGCGACCCGCTCAGAAGAGTAAGCTTACTGTCTTTGTTGATATCATAATTTCAACCAGCGCAGATTTGTAGTAAATCCAGTTTCATTGTCGGCCAAAACCGTTGTGTTTACTGTGGTTTGTGCTTTCTTGGTATTTTGTGTGATTTTCGCCTGTCACTGTGGTTGGAAATGCATGGGTTTCACAAGGGTTGTGTCATTTATTGTGCAATGTTGATGTTGCTATGGTTTTGGCTTTTTCAGCGATGGAGAAGTTGAAGAAGCCGAGAAGGTATACTTCGTTTATGTCAGCGGGTTTGTTAAAGCTATCTTTAAACTGGTAAGTGACAGATTTACTCAGGTCTATAATGTTGTGGTGAAAAGTGTGTACAAAATTATACTTGTTTGACTTCAAAATCAAAAACAAGAACGTCATCAGATAATAATGCTAGAAAAAGTTGAAGAACTGCAATTGCAAACACTACGAAACTAAACAAACACACCGATGAACGGGCCTTAGATTAATATTCTCTCTTGTTCAAACTTGACGTCCAGCTTTGCCTTACAGCATGTATATGTCTTTATCTTCACCTTTAGACTCCGTTTAGTCTGTGAGTCTTCATGTATATCTATAAGTAGTTTATTTGTAAGGTTAGCCGCAAGGCTGTCATTTTTAAAATCACTTATCTCCCTCTTTTAACATGATGTTTTCTTTTCGCTTTTAGTTGGAACAGAACATCAAGGCTTATGTGAAGAATCTTTCCGAGGTGTTCTGGTTCATTCATCAGTTTGCTGTACTTGGCAGAGATGAGGCATGTATCACATAAAGAATTGTTGTCATTGACATAATAAGCAGTTACCAATCACTGTCGTAAGAACTAAACGTTAGCCCGTGAGGAAGGAAGGGAATTAGTGCTTCTAGAGAGATTCAGTCAAACTTCAATTAGCGGTTGTTGCCCTTCAGCTACTTTCTCTGAATGCTCTTCGTTTCATCAGTTGCATCCTAATTCCGTATTGATTGTCAGGGTTTTTTTCTTTCAAAAATGTTTTCTAGTTACTCTCAAGTGATGCCTCTAAGTGAAAATTTGTTCTCTCTTTTAACAGCGTGAATTTCTTCTGAAAATGGACGCCATATCAGTGATGGTGGGATTCTATCTTGGAACAAAAGCGTCTGAACTGGTAAGTCTGATCTAATGCCAGCGAAGACAACGAATGAATGGCGGCGCAAAACATCGGGCTCACTGGCATTTAGCGAGTAGGAATATTGTTGAAATCTTGTCTATGGCACGCTATGTAGTAGAATGTTGCATCGTATGGCATTACAGGATATCACGCTGAAAACGCAGTCCTGTAGAAAACATGCTTAGGTCACTTTCCGAGGAGTTTTTGAATCCGTATTTCCCTTAATACTTTTCGCCGTGAAATGGTGAACTAATTGCTCCTAAGACCAGGGTCGGGTTGTCTAAAGCCCGATTAAGCTAACCCAGGATATGCGAGAAGTTTGATTTGAGTTTTGTAACTTTTCGGTGAGGTTTTCTGGATATTGTTTGGCCTTCTGAGTTTGAATAATCTCAAACTACACAAACACAAGCAGTAAAAAGCATTTTTTATACAAGCAAAGTTAATACTTGAGTTAACTTTTCATTCTGGGTTAGCGTCAACGCGCTTTAGAGCAACCCGACCCAGAATTGTTAATCCTTACTTCTATCATTAGACAAATAGTACAGTGACAATTTTTGTGTTTTGCGTTGCTTTCGCCAAAACTAGTTCTCAATTATTCGTTCTAGAATGACTCAACAACTGAAGATGATGATGATGGTGATGATGACGATGACGAGGAGGTGGTCACCATTCTCCCAGAAGATAAATATCGCCTGGGGTCCCTGGAGAAAATGATCTCTGTTATGGCGCTATTAGTTGAGGAATCACGAGGCGAGAGGTGAGCTTGGTTTTACGCGTTGTAGAGCGGTTATTTCTGTGCCAAGATTTCAGTGAGAGGTTGTAAGTGTACCGTGCTGTTTGCTGTGAACAATTTCGTTTTTAAATCTGATTATGCTCATTTCAGCGTTCTGTGCTGCTTTTCCTATGGCTTGAAAAATGGGAATGTCGAAACAGCAACTTCCTTCCCAGGCCCTTACTTCTCGCGCTCTATTGACTTAGAGGGGGGCGGTAAACAGACAATAAATTTGTATAAAGGGGGTAAGTTTCTAAAGAAACTGTGGTGCTGCGTCGGTGGGGAGTATTGCAAGATAATTTGGTTTTATCAACTGAGTTGATAATGTGAATTGACCACCGTAAAGAAATTCGAAAGCTGACGTTTCGAGCATTAGGCCTTCTTCAGAGCGAATCGAGGAATTGTGGGTTGTGTGTGGTTTATTTACAGAAAAATGGAGCTACGTTATTGGTTGGTGCATGTATGTTTGATTGTTGTTCTCTGATTGGCTGAACAGCTGGGAAAACCAACAAAAAGTATTCTTGGATTGGTCAGCATCTTTAATCCTGCCAGTCACCAGTAAATACGTTTTTTTTTAATCGGCTGGCTCATTTTGCGTGTCTTTTATTCTTTTATCAGACAATTGCATCTCTCCGAAAATGATTTGGCTGCATTAACAGGAGGAAAGGTACTTTGATATTTTTTTCATAGCACTATTATGTGAAACTTACTGCATTTATATGCTTCCAGTTACTTCTTATTTTAAAACTTATGAAATAAAATTTCTTTTGCCCTGCAATAAATGAAGTAATGTATGAAACGCTGGAAAGAACAAGGTGTGGTTTGTTTTGTTTTGTTTATAATTTTTCCACCGGCGAAATGTGGTGTGTTTGATATCGTTATCAAATGTTCTCTCGAGCGTTCGATATAGCTTCTCAAAGGCGTCAAAAAACTTGGACGAACACCGTGAAACGACGACATAAAAAAAGTCGAAATCTATGTCAGTTGAAAGGTCATTCATGGAATCCAGCATAATGAAACTCGCCTCCATCAGTCTTTTGAGCGCTGTGCGTGGCACGTGCAGCACAAGCTCCAGCAAACTCGCTTTTCCAGCGCATGAGTGTTTTCGTTTCTAATAATCATTTGTGTTCTGTAGGGATTTCCGTTTCTTTTCCAAGCCATCAAAGATAGCATCAACCTGCGCCACACAACAAACCTGATATTCAGCTTGTGTAGATACAATGTGAAGCTAGCGGAAAACGTGAGTGACCGACTTTTAATTTTTGTTTGTTATTTGCTTTGCAACTTATTAAATATTTTAAAATATTGTGTAAGACACGTAAGGTGCAGCGTCCTAATCGTAACTCCCGATCAATTGGTCCAAGCTAAAACACTGGCTAAGTTCGTCAGGTTGTATTCTTGGCCAAGATAGACTCTCGCAGTTCTTTTCAGTTTTTCCACCCTGGAGTGAACTAGTAAAGCGTTTGAGAAGTCCGAGCGCAAAGTTGCACGACTGTATTGTCAAGCGCGCTGTGGCTTAACGTTGTTTTCTATTTGTTGCAGATAATCTCTTTGTTAATGTCCTCGGTGCAGAAACTGCCACCAGAGGTTAGTAAAATGTTATGTTCCCAATTTGGTTCCAATGAAATTCTTGTTACAACATTGCTACTCACAACTCTCTTGTTCATTCCCCCCTGTAGCAGTCTCATTCATTCTTCAAATTGCTGTCAATGTTGACGGAGATGCAGGGGGGTCCGCCCGGTATGCCGTCCTTCACTAACCTCACTCTTGCTCGCATCTGGGAGGTGAGATTCTTTTGTTGAGTGATACATTATTAGTTAAGTATTTTAAAGCGAAAAGAAGTGCAAACATAAAACCTTAGAAGTAAAGACTGTCGGTAGAGAATAACAAAAAGGAAACCTGCCAGCTTAGGGATAAGATTTTTACTCCTTTTTTTAGATAATTTATTTTTAGATCGCATAATATGAGCAACATAGTTTACCTTTAACTTTTAGATCTTAATCTGTTATACATTGTGATTTTTAATTAGGTTTTAAATATATTTCAAATTAGTTGTTAATTATAATAGGTTTCTTAAATTGCGACCATGTTTATAAAGGACCACAAGTTCATTACTTTTTAACTATTAAGTTGCACCCTCTTTAAATAAAATTGATTGACTGATTGATTGAACCAAGCAAAGCAGTGGCGAGCCGAATCGCTCTTTATGCGAAGTACAATTGATTTAACGATTTACTGTAAGAACTAACATTGATTTTTCGATAGAAAAAATAGGAAATGTTTATACAAGGCTCGAAATTCTGGCTCAAAAGGAAAATAACACGCTACTTATCCTACTTATCCCCTGTGTTAAGGTAGTTCTTTGCCGTAACATAGTGGTTTGTTTGCTCTAACTAGTTTTCTTTCCATGTCTTTGTTTGATTTTTCACAGGCTGCCGAGTATAACGCTGCCCTTTGTATAGACTGGCTGACATGCATGGCGCCTAAAAACAGAATGGTATTTGGTTGCTTTCTTTTTGTCACTTCCTAAGACAACGAAATAATGGTCAGGAATGATGATGTCTACTGCTATCATCTCGCTCACAGTTTTAGTAAACACACGTCTGCCTTTGCTCGCCGAATTCTTTTTCCCCACCAAAATGACTTCAGAGAGTCGACGTTAATCTCGTCCCGAGCTAACGCTCTGGACAAAATCGAAAACCGGAACCAGAAATCCTGTTCCGGCTGGATTGTGCGCATGCGTTCAAGTTCAATAACAGTCTCTGAACATGCGCAGAGAGTGTAACTGCTGTGACTAATGCTGGCTCGCCTTCGGCCATTTACCATGTACTCAAAACCCCCAATTTACCGAAAGGTACTAGGACGAGTTCGACCTGATTATAATTCCAAGATGCCGGTGAAGAATTGCAAATGGTAAGCGCATTTTCCACTCGGAAATTTCAAGATTTTCCGTTTATTTCGAAAATGTCCCGGTCGGTCGAGCCAAAACTGTCCTACCATTCACATTCTGACAGAAATTTCCGGAATTTTGGGATATTCGATAAATGGTAAACAGCCTGAGTGGATTCAAAACATCGAGGAAGGGTTTTTTTTAAGAGAAGAGGCAGTGTTTATTGTCTAATTTATTCTGACTGTTCCTTTTTTTCAGGCTCATCAGTGGGTTCTGGATAACATGGACAAATGGGTTGAGAAGTATCTTATTGCAGACAACAGCCTGAGAATTCGAAATGGTAAGTTTTAATGTTAGATAACCACGACGAAAGTCTTATAATAAACCAGCCACTCTAGTGATGCATATTAAAACCCTTCCCTCCGATTGCCACGGAATATAAATCCAATATAACGCTACGTTTTCTTTGATAATAAGAAACCCTTGCTGCTTTAGTGACTGGTTAAAACATATTTGTTTTTGTTGTTGTTACTGCTTCTGCTGCTGAAGCTCTAAGGTATTTCCTTGGTCCATATTATTTTGCTTTGTTCTCGTACTTACAGCTTCAGCCTATCTGCTTGTAAGCCTTGTTCCTAACAACCACTTCAGACAAGGATTCAGGTCAGTGTAGTCCTAAAACTGTTAAAACTTCAGATCTAGAATTCGACATGAACCAGCGAATATCTTGTATGTAGTATACAACATTTCTCCTTAGAACCTAATCAGTTAGGCCTAGTTCACACTTAAGATAAGAGCATGAAGATAACGACATAAGAAAAAAAAAACCTTGATCTTTTCCTTACATCTTTATGTCGATGTTTGTCGTTATTTCGCTAGTGTTAACCAACCCTTTTCCTAACTGTGTCTTGTCGTTTACTTTCTTTAGATCAAGAAGTTTTTCTGCTCCGCACAAGGAGATGGTGGTAATTATCTCGTGTTCAATTAATTAGTGACCCTGTTCTACTCCTCATGTTTTTGTAACAAGTTTAAGTAGCCGGATTCTGACAAGGAAGGACGAGGTCATCTTAGGAAACGTGCTCAGACTTAAAGGCAAATTCTCCCAATTCAAATGGTACTATAAGTAACAAAAACGATGTAGAGAATTTCACGGTTGATCTTAGCACTGATGAATTGTTAAAGTGCACTGAAACTAGGTTTGGTTGTCAATTTTCTGAGTTTGTTCATCTGTTTTTCAGTTGAGTAAGGATGCGCTCACCATACTCCACGAGGTAGAGTATTTTTTCAGTGTTTCTAAAATGGAGTCCATTTTGTTCTTCTCGAAAAGTAATGGGCATATTCATAATTACTCTCGTAATGTCTTCTTTTGACCAGATATTCAAGATGCTGCTTAACTTGCTTCCAAGAGCCAGGAAATATTGTGGTTTGTACCTTCTGAATTGTGTATCATTGTTTATTGTATCTCTCAATTAGTATGCGCGCTCTGATTGGTCAGTTTAGCGGGCCGTATTCTACTGTACGGCCTGCTAAAATTTGAAGCTGCTTTTGTTGCCAAAAAGTTTCTTGATTTATCGCTAAGTGTTCTTAACTTTTTTAGCAAGTAAAATGTTAAAATCTGAAATTGTGTGTTAAAACTTGCTAATGACTTAAGAGTCAATTAACGATCTTTTAAATTGACTCGTTTTGCTTTCGAGGTGCGTCAGAAATTTGAAGCCGTTCCGCGTGAACAGAAATCATTCCCGAACCCGTCAGACACACTGTAGAGATATAATAAATATCTTACTAACCTCGTTTTCTCGGTCCGTACTGTAAGTTACGGATCCTCGTTTTCCCCTTCGATTTATGGCCCGCACGCTTCGCGCTTGGGCCATAAATCGTTGGGGAAAAACTCGGTCCGTAACTTACTGTACGGCCCTCGAACTCGGTTAGTAAGAGGTATGTATACTCTCAGTGTAAAATTTGTGAAGAAGTGCCACGTAATAGCGAAAATTTCAAAATGAACAGGCTATTTTTGGAAAGCCCTCTTTAATTCAGACAAACTAAGACCATAAAGTTTGCTTGCATTTACCAAACATTTGAAGCTCGTGTCAAATTGGCAAGCTTTACAAACCAAGAAACAAATCTTTTATTTCATTATAGTTGTCACAGTGGCGTGTTTTGCTGTATCAGTCTGGAGAGGCAGCCTGGCCGATTGGTCAGCGCGTCGGACTCGCAATCCAGCGGTCCCGGGTTCGAGTCCCGCTCTGGCCACTTCCTGGATTTGTTTCACGATAGCCCCGAGTTCAAATCCTCGGCCACGCTTGTAAATAGCCAACTGGTTTGTCTCCGGCCAGTTGGAATTCATAGCAATGCCATGTTCAATTTGAATCATTTGTTTCACTTGTTTGCTTGGCTCGACTAGACTTTGTGCGATAAACACTGCCAAGAGTAGGTAAAGGTTGTTCGTATTTATTTATATACATTTTTTATATTTAGAGGACCTGTTATTGTTTCTTGTAGATCGCAACATCCATGGCACCACAAAGCTTGTCAGTTATTTCGCGGTGTTGAACTACTGTCTGGTATCACGAACCGAGAAGGAAATGGTACGACACCTCTCCCTTGTCATTATTTAAATCTACAGAGTATCGCCTTACATTACTTCTCACTCGAAAGAGTGCCCCCATGTGGCACAAAGTGCCATTACGTGCTCAATATTTGATTAAATTTGAACAGCAACAAGGTCTTGGATGGATCTGTCTTTTGAAAGCATTCTTGTCTTCTTATCCTCTACGACACCATCCACGCACGCGCGTGGTACCTTCCGCGGAAGAACTGGACACCAGGTCTAAAAATATCTTGAGAGAGATTAGCTTGGTAAAAGGTCTAAATAGGCCATTTCCGAATTACCTCTAGCCTCTTTCTCAAAGTGAGTCTTGGTGCTCATCCTTTCATATGAAAATGAGATTTCATTCACATGCAAATTAAACTCATTTTGATATGAATGGTTGTGCACCAGCCCTTGCTTTGAAAGAGAGGTTTTAGGTAACTCGGAAATGGTCTATTGGAGGCCCCTCTAGCTCTCTGTCTTCTCTTGCGTCACCAAACCTAGCACGTGTCAGCGTGTTAGGACAGAAATTAAACCAAGACACCTGCAATTCTTCTTTCTCCCGTCCAGTTTACACCGTTTTGTACAGAGTTATGGCGACTGTTTCATCCGCTGATGTCGGAACCAAACATTCCTGTACACCCTAATAAACAGGTGAGTTCTTAAACATCAAGGTCTTCAATTGAAATTGTTCCCCTTAAATGCCCGTTGAGAGCCATGTAATTTTCCACCGTACCTAAACAGTAATATCTAGTGAGATTTATATCCACAAGTACGTTTGTACGAGCATACCAATTTTTTTCACCAAACGAGTCTAGTGATCGTTTGAAGATCGCATATGCCTGTTCTCACGGCAACGAGAAAGGGCCGGAATCGTAAACGCTAAAATATCAAAGGATGAAGCCTGTGTGCGTGACAGAGATTAATATTAATAAACATGCTTGAGCTTGTGTATACTATCAATGTTTACAAATACTGGGAGAATACGTATAGCGGAGATAGTTGCCCATTTACGAGAGTATATTTTACAATTGTTCCACAAGCGCGCGTTGGATATGAGATGGTAGATAGCTAACGAGGCGCGTAGCGCCGAGTGAGTTGGCTATAATCATCTCATATCCAACAAGGGCGAGTGGAATAATTGTTTTATTAAAAACGCCCCAAAATATAGGAAACTAAACTTAACGAAAACGCCTCCAAAAAATCACGCGTACGCTTACCATATTCGTAGAGCATGGTATAATGGCTCATAGCACATGATGGCTAAGCCAATGAAAACTCTCGAATTGCATTATCCAATGTTGATCCAGTTTTTAATAAAAGAAAATATTACTTGTGATGTTCTTTTATGTCGTTTATGAGAAATGGACATTGCAATGTTTGCGGCAATTCGTACGTAGCTAAGATCTTTGCTTGCAAACTTGCGTTTCTAAGGTGTAAGTTGTAGAATAATATTGATTAATATTCTGGTTGAGATATTCGAGATTGGAAATGCTGAAGTTTTGAACCGGAAGAAGTTCTGTTCAGTTTTCATCCAGTGATATTTGTTGTGTTTTTCAGGCTTTGTTAATCTTCTGGTTTCACGCTTGTATCGGCTGCGAGCAGAACATTGACTTCATCACTGAAAGCAGCAATGTGGCTGCCAACATTCCTCTCAATTACATCCTGTGAGTTGTTTTCATATGAACATTTTTCATTTTCACGCATCATTTATCTGCGCGACTGTTAAAATAAAATAAATATCTTAATTGACCACTCCTCCAGTGGGGCTTTTCAGGGCCAATGAAAGCAAATGATGAAACAAATAATGCAAATGAACATAACTTGGTTAAAAATCCCAACTAGATGGGGGCAGACCAGTTGGCTATTTACAAAGGAGTTGAACTAGGGTCTACCAATCGAGCTTTATTTGACCGTTAAATGATACCACTTAAAACAGAATACGCTAGATTACCAGCCGTAGGAAGGGAGCCCTCGATAGTAGACCAGACTCGAGCGACGGGCGGAAATCTTTTCATATGGTGCCTCCCCCCCCCCCCCCCTCTTTTCCGGGAATTTAATCTCTGTAGTGAGTTTTTGCCCTTCCTTAGAGCAAAGCGAAGGGCTGACACTCAAAACGTTCAACTTCACTAATTAGCTGTGGCGGTTGGTTTACTTTTATCCACTTCAAGTTTATAAACAGCTAAGTGTTCCACTTTCCTGACTCAACCCAACAATTTCTTTAAAAACTAAGTCCTTTCTTTCCCGGGTGTTGTTGTTGTGTATTTGCAGCTCCAGCGATGAACCGGAAGTGGTGACGTTCAACAGGAATGTACTTCCGGCGTATTACGGTCTTCTGCGGTTGTGTTGTGAGCATTCTCGGTCATTCACGCGACAACTCGCCATTCACTCCAACATGAAGTGGGCGTTTGAGAATCTCACGATTCGAATGAACCAATACCCGCAGGTAACTAGATTGGCAATTATACAATTTACATTTATATTTGCACACAATTTTATTAATCTTTGACTTGATAATGGCGTTAAGCGAACGTCGAAACATCGTCCAAAAATATTTACAGTTTAAACTTAAACTTTGCCTCAGTCATATTTTTTTCTGGCTATGGCCCTGTACATGCGACTTAAGTCACGAGTTTGAGCGCGCAAAATTTATTTCCTTTATCTCTAATAGCTGTTACTGCAGTTATCAGCGGTTTGACATACAAACGAGGCAAAAGGCTCAATCATGTTTTGTGTTGATCCTCCTGCCTCGTCTGCATGCCTTTTTCAACTAAAGAATATTTGACCGCAGATTCAGCTGCAGTATCAGCTATTGCGTGACTCGTTTGTCTTTTGCTTGTGTGAATCGCTGTTGAGATGGCGTGATTCGTGACCGAAGTTTGTTGATCGCTTGTGTTGCAGGCAGTTGAAGAGCTGTTCGGTCTCATGCGACTCTTTGCCGGTCTCACAACTCCTGACCCGTCAAAAGAGAAAAGCAAAGAAGAGGAAGCTGTCGAGGCGACGTTCAGAAGAGACACCATTATACTGTACCAGAACTGCTTGGACGGAGGAGCATCTTGGACTACTCTTATAAGGTACGTGCATCAGTGCGGGTTGAATTGGGGCGAGTAACGTGAAAGTGAGGCGCGAATGCATCTTACCTCGATTTCATGCGACAAATTGTCAGCGGACGCGAGTTGCTTTAAAGTGAAGCGGGGAGCGTTATGCGTCGATTTTATGCTAAGTCGTGCACAAAGGAGGGGGATGGAATAGGTGAGCGAAGAATTGTTATGATCCTAAATGGCGTTATTTTCTCACCTAGTGCATACAAGATCTTACTTCACACTGAGGAGGACAGATTAACAGTGGTCGTCAATCAAGGATTACTCACCTTGTCAGATGTAAGAGCAAATATAGTAATCGTAGACATATTTGTATCGTTAGCATGCGACACGCCGTAACCCGAAACTCGTACCGCGTTACGGCGTACTTTTTATTCACGTGTTCATTGAAATATTGTCTTGCGTCGATAACTAAACTAGCATATCAAGATGTGCTCAAAATGTTGAGGATAGGCTGGGCGAGTAGGAGGGGAGAGGGTGGTGTGTTTTGATTATTTTGGTCGGCGAAGAAACAAGAGACCGGAACCCCCCCCCCCCCCCCCCGCCCCCTAATTCTGTCACTGATCTTTCCTGGCCCTTGGCTCAGTCGGTAGCACAAAGGAAGATTAATTCCGGAGGTTGTAGGTTTCCTCACGTGAACGCCTTGAGTGGTAATGCTTCTTGAAGTATGTCATTTCTTTCTTGATCTGATTGGTCCACAGGCGTTCACCACTCTTCACATGATGTACCACGAGGCCACGGCTTGTCACGTGACAGGAGACCTGACAGAGGTGTTGATGATCTTGCATAACCTGTTAGTGTGCTGTCGGCCTCACAGCAATAAACCAGGTACGAGTAAATTCCAGCAGTATGCACACCACTTAGACAATATGAAAGCCAATATGAAATGCAAGGTCATAAGTATGGAAATAAAAGGGGAGATTTAATGGACATTAAATTTGCCCGACTAGTTCTGTAGTCTAGGCCTTGCATTTCAAATGGTCGTTCAAAAATGCTTTCGTTGAGAGAGTTCAAGCACATCCATCCTTTGAAAAGTTTAGCCTAAATTGTTCAACCTTCTCGTTTGTAATCTGTGTTAATCTTCTCCATCCTTGTTCGTTTCTTGTTTATTATGATCTCTTTAGCGTTTTTCTATTTTAGGAAACTTCTATTCATGTTTGATCTTTATCTGTTGTGTTTTTTTCAGATGTTCGCAGTAGCATTGTAGGATGGTCTGAGAGATTTGACGTCGCCCAGAAACTTCTGTCGTTGTTAAATTCCTACACTCCCAAAGAAGTGAGGCAATCCTGTCTAGGTATGTCATGGTTGTCTTGCTTTCTGAATTCTTTATTAATCTATTAGATTCAGCAGACTTTGCTAACTTCAGATCCTAAGTACTTCGTGTATCCCTTCCAGATATTATAGTGTTAACAATTATTCCATGAGCGCGCGTTGGATATGAGATGATAGATAGCCAACGAGGCACGTAGCGCCGAGTTGGCTAAAATCATCTCATATCCAACAATCGCGAGTGGAATAATTGCTTTATTAAAAACGCCCTCAAAATATAGAAAACTAGACTACAATTAAAATTAAAAGGCCCAACAAATCATGCATGCGCTCGCCATTTTTGTAGATCATGGTATAATTAACAATTAGACCCGTAGCCCGAAAGGGCTACGGGTCAATAGCTCATGAGGCGAAGCCGAATGGGCTATTGACCCGTGGCCCTTGAGGGCGAAGGGTCTAATTGTTTTAGTATCACCCAACTAGTCGGACAGAAAAGGGAATAATAAAGTTTGCAAATGCAAGTTGAAAAAATATTTATTTGACGAAAAAAGCGAAAGAAAAACTGGCGAATTTCGTACTCGATGACTATTGCTAATAGTCCCCTAGTAGCGTAGCCAATCAAAATGCAGGATTTGCATTAGTCCACTAGTTGGGTGATACTAATGGCTCATATACCATGATGGCTAAGCCAATGAAAACTCTCGAATTGCATTATCCAATGATCCAGTTTTTAATAATATCTAGTACACTATAATAAGGATAAATATACTATGCTACGTTCTAAATACACTATGATAAGGGATACACTAAGTACTTACCCTTCAGATTACTCCGTTGTTAGCAAACATCGCTGTGGCTCTTTGGCCTATTGGTAAGCGCGCTGGAGTCTAGATCGAGTGGTCCGGGTTTGTGGGGGATGTCCAGGCTTGCACAGTAATGAGATGCTCTCTCCTTATGATAAGCGTCACAAAGTGTCCTCATTCATAGTGTCGCCAAAACACAGATAATTCGGTGAAATATGAGGTAATATGAACATGACACTTTGTGATGCTTCTCGAGCCCCTTTCACATTACGTCGGAGGAATTTGAAAACACATCTTTATTTCTCCGGTTAGGCCCGCTGTCCACACTAATCCGTCACGAAAACGGACCTTTTCGAAAACCTTTTTTCAAACCGGAGGAATTTGAAAACGCCAGGTTTCGTTTTAGTGTGGACAGAAAACATTTAGAAAATGGAGCTTTTCGAAAACGATGACATCACGATAATAAGTAATATATCAAACACGAGAGACGGTGTTTCATCGGGGTATCTAAACACCGAGAAGAGAGTTGAAAATACGACGCGCAGCGGAGTATTTTTGACGAAATTCGAGGTGTTTGGATAGCCCATGAAACACTTTCTCGAGTGTTTGATACATCTTCTCAATCGAAACAAAAACTAAGGAGTAAACGGAGAAGTGAAATCGTCAAAATCTATGCTTATTAAGACCGGGTATCAAAACCTCCTTCACGGTTGTGATTTTCTTTGTTGTAATTTGATGAATTATTAATGACTTTGAGAATGTGATTTCCCTGGCAACTAGCTTTCCTCAACCACAAATCCGCGATAACTGGTGACTGTTCCGTTTTTAAATTCCTCTGGCGTAATGTGGACGGAAACATTTAAAAAATAATAATAGTATTGTTAATTAAGCGCCAAATGTATTTAGCACTGTTGAGCTAATTGGGGACACTGTAAATAAACAAACAAATGTTTCAAATAGAGCATAAACTATTAAGAATCCCAACTGGTGGGAAGCTGACCAGTTGGCTATTTACACAACGCGGTCGAGGCGTTGAACTCGGGACTACCGAGAACAAACCCAGGTAGCGGTAGGGAGGGGGGAGCCGTGAAACCTCCGTTTTCAAATTCCTCCGGTGTGGTGTGGACGGATTCTCATAAAGAGGAAGACACAACTGGGTTGATCGGTCAGGCTGACCGGAACCATTGTGGCGTGTTCGGCAAGAACCGTTGCTCAGCATAGCTTCTTTCCATCCAGGGTCGGGTTGTTCAAAGCCCGGTTAAGCTAACCCAGGGTTAGCGAGAATTTTGAGTTTAAATTTGCAACTGTTTGGTGAGTTTTTCTGTATATATTGTTTATCCTTCAGTTTTAAGTTGGAGTAATTTCAAACTACCCAAAACATAAGCAGTGAAAAGAATTTTTAAACACGAAAAATTAATACTTCGGTTAACTTTTAATCCTGGGTTAGCGTTAACCGGCTTTCGAACAACCCGGCCCAGGAGTATAAATGAGTACCAACCGACCTGGAAAAATGCTTGAGATGTAGTGCTTTAAGTCGCGTCATGCTTCAGATACGTGATACTTCTGGGTGCTGTGGGTTGCAACTCTGTAATATAAAATAGTAATAATTAGTATAATTTCAGAGTTGAAGAGCGAGTTTCTAGCAATCTGATTGGTTGAGCGATTCGTACTATGACGTTATATTCACCGCGCTACGCGGTGAATATAACTCTCAACCTTTTGTTTTCAAAACCAAAATGGCTGTGAGCCGGTTTGCCCAAGTTTCCGACGAGGAAATATCCGAAATGTCGTTTTCTCTGTTTTTCAACTCTGAAATTATACTAAAACAATTATTTGCCTCAGGCTCGGTGAATATTGTCGAATAATCCCCGAGACGAAGTCGAGGGGATTATTCGACAATATTCACCGAGCCTGAGGCGAATAATTGTTAAATATTCTGTTGGATAATCATGACCCAGTTTCTTCTTTACGACTGTGGGAAATACTTTCTCGTATAGACTTCGATCACAGTGAATAACATCAACATGGCAATGATTTTGTGTGTTTTTTAAATTGACAGATGTGTTAAATGCCATGTTGGTTCTGTATCCAAGTGACATCACCGAGTCACTGATTCCTATCATAAATGCTTCTCACCAGCACTGGAACAAAACGTCCCCTCCAGGTTAGTGGCTTACCAATTGGCTAAGAAATATTCGCAATACTTCCCGGTCTTCTTTAACATTAAACCTTCTTTGCTTCGTTTATATTTATTATTATCTCTTCAGTGTTCCCTTCTCTCAGTAAGCTTTCCAGAGGCGCGGTGGCCTTGTGGTCAGTGCGGAGCCGCATGACTCTGGATCGAGGGGTCTGGGTTCGATCCCTGGTCTTGGGCAAGACACTTTGTACTCTGACAGTGCCTCTCTCCCTCGAGGAGTTTAAATTGCTGGGGAAACCTGAGAAAATGCCAGCATCCCATCCAAAGGGAAAAGGGTGCAGCATCCCATCCAAAGGGAGGGGGAGGGTGTAAGCAATACTCTTGGCCTGTTCATGCCAGAAAACTCGGAGTTGAGGTCTGAGCACTAAAGCGGTGTTAGACTCGAAGACTTTACTTTTTCTTTAGCAAGCTGTTATCTTGAAGTTGTCTCGGTGTTGGAAGGTGACTTTTCACACTGTGGAGGGGAATACGACGATTTAGAGCTTTACGTGTGATGTTAATCGTGATGTGTATATTTTCAGGGCTTCTTGGTCCATACTTTCCTCGCCGTCACTCCAAGGTGATCGTTAGCAGCAAGTCTGTGGCTCGTCCCGCTGTGCCTGAGCTCAACATGTTCCTTCATCCTTCATTCCTGGACTCGCCAAAGGTAACTACTTGCATTATACGGGACAGAACGACATAAGTCAAGTGTAGTCACGTGGGTAGCCTAGTGTAGTCACGTATGTAGCCAAGTGTAATCACGTGTGTAGCCCAGTGTAGTCACATGGGTAGCAAAGAGTAGTCACGTGTGTAGCCAAGTGTAGTCACGTGGGTAGTCCAGTGCAGTCACGTGTAGCCAGTGCAGTCACGTGTGTTGGTGTAGTCACGTGTGTATCCAAGTGTAGTCACGTGTGTAGCCAAGGGTAGTCAGGTGGGTAATCACGTGTGTAGTAAATTGTAATCACGTGCGTGCCCAGGACAACGACTGAGTGTATCATTGCGGATGTTTTCCCTTGCGGACTAAGTTCTAAAGAAGTGGATAGACTAACATAGACTGGCATGTGTGTGTTGTCTTCACAGGGTGTGGAGGAGTCGTATGACGCGGCAGTTACAGAGTATTTCCAACCTTACCATCACTTTGTTGATAAACTGCTGCGGTTTGGCTTCAATCACGATAGGGTGGCCGATCAAGTCATCGCCTGCAGTAAGTGTTTGTGCTGCCCTGCTATTAAAGTACTACAAAAATAAAACGACAAAGAAGAGGGAAAAAAACGAGCAAACAAGTATGAGTTTAGTCGTGGAGGGACTGCCGGTCGTTCTCTTCACGCTAGGGAGTGGGCTGCTGTAATGTATATTTCAAATCTTTAAGAGTCACGGACATCACCTTTGACGCTTGCACAAAAGAGCGTTTTGACGGCGGCCATGTTGATATTCCCAAAACGCAATAGGAAATTCTTGCATAACAAGAAAACTCATTTCCCTAAGGAGGGAAAGTTTACTGTTTGGCCGTCATGCCTTGACATTTATGCAATTTTCTTCGTTCGTGGAACAATGGATTGCCGGCCAATCGGTGGAGTGAGCTTTAGAGGGAAAACTGGCTGAAACGACAGCTATACCTTCCTCTTTTAACTTTCATCTTTTAACGAAGCAAGTCCACCATCTTTACGCGTGGCTACAAACAGGTCTAAATTTTCTCAGAGTTTATTTACAGTTGATAATGGCACTGTGTTGTGTTTTAGGTTGTCTTTTAGCAGTGGAAGCAATTCCTCTTCACTTCACGTTCTTCAGTAAGCTCTGGATGGAAGTTTATCAAAAGGCTGGTGATGTACGTAAACGTTTATTATTTAGCACAGAATATTCGGTTGGCGTGGCTGATACTGTGCTGATACCAATCAATCATCTTTACTGGCCCACAAATTAGTTTCATTCAGGATATTGCTTTAAATACATTGCAGGTTAATAAAAATAAGAAGGAAAGTTATTGTTAAAAGAAAGAGCATAGAGCGTAAAGGAACCGTAAGGTTTTCGAGCTAGCCCCTATAACCATTTAGAGTTATTTTAATAAAAAAAGAGCAACAAGGAAAGAAAACAAATAATGCTTAATGAAGTTGTAATAAATGATAGATTACTATTCAAATTTCTTAGAGTATTGTTCTGACAGTAAATAATGTTTTATTTCTTTGGCAAAGGAAAATGTACTGAGGTCTTTTCTTTTCTTTCCAACTGTTTCTTTTTAGAACGCCAAATACAAGAGTTATCTTCAGCAGCTTTGTCAACAGCCCGAGTTCCTAGAGGTAAGTTTCAGTTAAACTTAACATAGTTGTTCGCGATTATGTTATAATGCCTTAATTAAGGCAGAGACACACTATGCGACAAATCGCTGCGATACGTCGCCGCGACAGGTTGCTGCAACAAATCGCCTCGTGTGACATGTGAAAATCATTGTCGCTGCGACAGAATTTTGTCGCTGCGATCTGTCGCACGAATTCAAACTGGTTTGAATTCGTGCGACATATCGCAGCGACAAAGTAAGCGCAAGCAGCCTTGTCACAACGTGTGTACGCTTCTGCAACAAGTCGCTGCGACAAAATTGGAATCAACCAATGAGGGAGCGTCAACTTTTTTCCCATGATCCCTCAGAAAATCATCTAAAATGGCGACCGAACATGTGGACCAAGATAAACAGTATCTTTCTTCTCGGACTTGCAATCCCTTGCAAAATAACAAATACAAAATAACTTTTGAAAGGTAAAAAACGTGATAATAATAAATAAGTCCAAGGGTGAAGTGCATAGTTAGGTAGTTTGCGTCGCTTCTTTTTTTTTGTATACCATTATAATCCGACTATAATTAATCTAATCTGTTTATAATTTATTTTTATTGTTTATTTAGTATGTGGACCTGATCTTACTGGATGAACGAGAAAGTCTCAATGTGCGAGACATCTACACGTTCCTTTGTTGTTTCTTTCCGAGGGTAAGAATGAGTTAATTATTCCCTGTATTTTCTATCTCGAGTCTTGCACTTATCACTGTAGCTTAAGTGCCCCGGAAGAAAAGAAGAAACAAAGAAACAAAACCATATGCTGGTGTTCTCTTTGCCTTATATTAGTAGTATTAACGTTGCATGATATTGTCCCCACCCCTACCTACAGGTATCGACTCAAGTGCTGGTCAACCAGTGGAAGAACTTGGTGCAGACACTCGTAGCAACGGTGATCGCTGATAAACCAGCAGCAGAGAAAGCTTGTGATTCTGAACTGTGTGCTATAGCGAAGAGGCTGACTGCGGTAAGCGTTTGCTTAGGCCTTCGCGACCATGGTAATTCATTTTAAACTTGCGTAGCCTGTCAGATTTACTTCTCCGAGGCTAAAAGCTGAAGTAACCAGCGAGCTCTTAGAGTCATGTACAAGAGCTATGTGAAGAAGAGAGGCTGTTGAATAGTTGTCAAGTTCGTCGTTTCCAATCCAGTTCAGTCCTCCCCAATGATAACCAACCTCGTTCTCTTTTCATTTAATAAACACTTTGTCAGTGATTTTCGCCCTTAACAAGCTACTAGTTTGATTTTTCTGATTTTGAAGGGAGTTCCATACTTTGCAAAACACGACTTGAAATAGCGCCCGGCTCCTTTAACTAAATGAAGTTATTTTTATTCTTCGCAGGAGCTACGAGCGATGTCTCTACTGTTCTCCGTGCGACCGCCACAGAAGTCCGATGTAAGCGCGCTGCTGCATCCAAGTCTTGGCGAGCTGCTGGTGGTGTGCCGCAAGTACCAGGCCAAGAAACTGGAGAGCAAATCACGTCCTCCCAGTGAGTCTGAACACCATCCTCCTGATCAGCACCAGGGAAAGGAGAAGGAGAAGGAGAAGGAGGACAATAAGGACAAAGACAGGGACAAGGAGGAGAAGGACAAGGAGACGGAAGAGTCGTCGACAGCCAAACCAGAGGGAGATGGCGGTCCTGTGAAGAAGAGACGAAGGACCCTAGAAGGCGAGGAGCAAGCCGCTGCTAAAGCAGCGACGTCAACATCCGACAAACCAGGAACAAGTACGGATGAGAGCACTGCTACAGCAAAGAAGGAGAAAGCAAAAGAAAGCTCTCAGAAGCAGCCTCAAAAGACTGGATCGATATGGGGCGCAAGACCACCAACGGACTGGGTGGATTCTCTTGTTAAGGCCATTCAGAGCACTATCACTAAAGTTCCGGCATAGCTGTTGGACGTAAAATACAGACAGAATGCACATCAAGAATTGCCAGGAAGCAAGCTCATCTAACGGAGGGGAGAATAGAGATGCACAAGAAATCGAAACGTTTTCCATGTCGCCTGTGCGTGGTTTACTCTCGTGGCTGGGTAGAGTGTGAAACAGTCGAGACTGTGAAAGTGCAGAAAAAGAAAAAAATACAGACATCTGGTTTTAGTGCAGTAGAAATTGACTTTTGTGAGGTGCTTCGTGGAAAATATCCGCGATTCGTACACTTGTTTTGTTTGGTACCTCGGTGCCATTTAATAATGTTAGGGCCCCTTTTATATGAACCCAGTAAGCGAACTGGCCCAGTTGTCGTTGTCCTACGACAGTCCGTTTTATTCTTCAAGATAACAGGCTGGGCTGGGATGAAACTTAGGATGACAATGTCTCCCTTTGAACGCCTTTTTCCGGCTGCCAAACTTACGGATTTCCCGTCTTTAAAACCTGTCAGAAGGAAAATCGAAATTTTACTATAAAAATGCGAGACAAAATTTGCCTCGGCAAAACCGGGCCACCAACCGTGTAACAAGGCCTTATTAATAGTAGTAATAAACTGAAAATCAATATTTCTACTATCCAAATTTGAGCCCTATCTACTGTAAGGTTTCTGCTTCACGGGTATATTAATGATTGACAATTTCTTAAAGTTGCGAATTTTGTCTTTTCGTTTCTTCCCTCAGAATGTGTCGAATGAATGTGTCGACTTCATATAAGATCGACTGTGGGGTCTTCAACATAGAGTTAGATAAACACAATAAACTTTCTATGAAAAGGGCGTTATTTTGTGCTGTTTTACCGATTTTGCGGATTCTCTCTGGCGCTTGTGGTTTCTGTAATCAGGAGTGTTTTCCTGGAGAAGCTGATTGATCCGAATCGTGCGCGCTCACGAACTCCATCTGCCCGGGTTTGGACCAAGACTTCTCCTTCTCTATGGTAACCCCCTTATCGTAACTCCCTCAAATGAGCTTGAATGGGGAGGCCGGAATCTAGTTTTTCTATTGCGCAGTGTTTAGTGCTATTATGCTTAGCCGGAGTAGCCCTCTGCTGGAGATGCTCTTAGCCGGAGTAGCCCTCTGCTGGAGATGCTCTTGATTTCGCTGCGCTCAATCGCAAAACTGTTCCTGTGATAGCATTGCCGGATTTCATACGGTGGGGGCCTGGGTACAAAATTTGCAAAGAAATGTATGGAGTCCGGCAATCCATACATTTGTTACTAAATTTTTAAGTTTTTGAATGGCTGTATCTTATTCAATATTGGCCCAATTAACACGAAACTTAAGGATTTTGTAAAGCTCAGTGCGCTCTTTCTGAATATATGGGTCTTGTGTTGTTTATCTCATAATACACGGACTCATACCCAGGCCCTCACGGTATGAAATCCGGCAATGAGTTCTTGTTGCGTGATAAAAACATTTGCGTGACTGAACCCGAATCAATAATCGAAATCGAGGCTCGTAACTGAAAACTACTAAATTCCAACATGGAGGCCCTCTCTGACCCCATAGTGCCTGCAGATCCCACAGAATATCGCCAAGAACTTGTGGAGCGTTTAGATATCCTGAAAAGAAGCGAAAGTTTCTGCGATGTAAAAGTAGTAGTAAAAGACAAAGAACTTGCCGCTCACAAAGCTGTGCTAGCTGCAGCAAGCCCGTTCTTCCTTTCACTTCTGACAAGCGACATGAGAGAAAGCAAAGAACATATAATCAGAATAGAGCTCGAAGAAGCAACGGCTTCTGTCATGGAAGACGTGTTACAGTACCTCTACACTGGAAATGTTTCGGTTACTGAAGAAAACGCCCACAATTTGATTGCAACAGCAGATTATCTTCTTCTTCCATGCCTGAAAGCAGCGGTGGACGGATATTTGACGTGGATTTTGACAATAAGGAACTGTGTTTACTATTATTATTTTGCCGATAAGCATCAGTGCATGCATTTGAAAGGAGAAGCCCGCAAGATGATCAATTCATTTTTCGGTGCGGTCATGGCAACAGATGATTTTCTGAGCCTTGACGTAAAGCAAGTCACGGAATGGGTGTCCAGTGATGACATCACTGTCAATGCTGAGGAAGAGGTTTTCAAGGGAATCGTGAAGTGGGTGTCTCATAACAAAAGCGAAAGAGAAGTTCATTTTCCTGGTTTACTGCATCAAGTCCGTTTTGTATCAATACCACATGACTTTCTACTAAATGAATTGGTGACGGAGGAACTAGTTGCTAAAAACAGTGTTTGCTTAAGTTTTGTGCAACCAAGAAACTGCCTGAAGATGGACAAAGATGCAATCTTTGTGTGCGGAGGAAGTAGGTCTTTGTGGTACATTCCCAACAAAAATGCGTGGTACAAGCTGCCAGACATGCTTTTTCAGCATGATCATAGAAGCAATCCAAGCCAATGCGGAGGTAAAATTTACATCCCCTGTAAGAGGTCAGACCAGCTGGGCGGGTCTAGTTTAATGGAATGCTACACACCTGACACCAACTCCTGGGCTGCATTTCAAGTGGCAACCGCATTTACTTGTACTACAGTTTTGAAGGGACGCTTGTATGCCAGTGAAGATTGTGGGACAAACATGTACAGATATGATCCTCAAACAAACTGCAGTCATATCATGGAGAAGCCAGCGGTTAGTCATCAGTCACAACACAAAGCTTCTATCTCTTGTCAGTCACAACATAAAGCTTGTGTTGTGACTGATGAGAAATACCTTTACCTAATAGGCGGTGCATTGGACTGTGACACATGTTCTCCCTTGTCGGCAACATACAGATGTGATCCTAGTGCTGATGATCATGAGTGGGAAGAAGTTGCACCTATCAATCAAGCTAGATATGATGCCTTTGGTGCTGCCATGAATGGCAAGGTGTACATAGCAGGTGGATGTCAGAGTGAAAATCAAGTACTTGGCACATGTGAGGTTTACAATCCTCTAACTAATGAATGGCAGCTGATGCCAAGTCTCAAAGTGCCTAGGATGTCAGCAAGCATGGTGTGCTACGAAGGAAGGCTGTATGTGTTGGGGGGTGCCAGTTACAGCTTCTCCTGTCGCAAATGGTCACGGGTATTATCAGTTGAAACATTTGATTCTGAGAAGAACTTATGGAAAGTGGAATCAGATATACCAGTTAATTCTTTTGAAACAAACAAGGAAAAAGAGAAGTCAAGTTAATTTAGAGCTTGCTCTGCAAGACTACACAAACAAGTGATTGGCAAACTGGTACATGTATTTCCATTAAACTATTTTTCAGGCCCCAGCTTTACTTTTGGTACATCCTTCCAAGGCCCTTCAGTACCCAGCTTTACTT
>OZ026600.1:30574379-30599379 GCA_964020085.1 Micromussa lordhowensis
ACCCACCTTGTCCTGCAAGAAAAATTTCCACGAAAGCCATATAATAAATCCTTTATCGACCAAGCTTGTTTGGTCAAGATGGCTTGATATAGACCTCGTTCCTTTTATTGCGTGTTTATGGACCTCGACTCTGTCTCGGTCCATAAACACGCAAAAAAACAAACTTGCCCAACATCCAGCCATCTTGACCTCGCACTTGGTCGATAACCCATACATATTGATCCCATTAAGGGAAGACTGTCAAAAATCTGATTGGAAATGCTTGGTATGGTCCAGTTAATGTCAGTGGGATTGCAAGATATCTTAGGTCAGTGCTTTTTAGGGCGGCTTTTGAGATTACTCCCTGGGATTTAAAGTGGGAGCTCTAATACCCCAGGGATTTTTCAGAAGACCTACAGTAACCACTGGATTTTTGAATAACTCGGCAAACCAAAAAATCTGTCAAAGTTTATATGGGAGGGTAGGGGGATTAAAACAAGTTGCCTTGAGATGCCTGGGCCCAGAGGGTACTCCCATATAAGGGCTATATAGGTACATGCCACAGTATAGGAAAGCTATAGGGTTTTTGAAGTTCTTGACTCTTAAATAGGGTATCATTTTTGCCCGGCTGTTAGCATTGTGTTACGGTTGCGATCTTTAGATAAGGTCCCTAAATTGTGTTAGCGAAATTGCCCAGCTAAACGAGAAACAAATGATCTGTTAAAACTGAATTATCTGTAAACTTGATCAGTTTATGTCATTCTTAGTTTCTGTTTCTCCCCTGACAAGGGTTTGGTTCTTGAATAGGGTATTACAATGTAATTTTCACTTGCATCATCTTTAAATAGGATCAGGGTTTAAGACCCTTCTCCGCACACACATAGCAAAAATTTACGGAAGTATCCCTCCCCCTAGTCTCCTCCGCAGCCGTTTTTGGGGAGCGTTGCGTGACATCCCAAAAAACGGCTGTGGAGTAGACTACCCTTCCCCCTTCCTCCCCCCCCCCCCCCCCTCCCTTTGTTTTTTCCGCAACATGCTTTGTGATAAAACGGCTAACGCCAGGCGGAGGACACTACCCTTCCTCCCTTGAGATCATGTGAGGTGCAGTAGAAGACAACAACGTTCTTTCGTGTACAAGCATGTTGTGGATCAAAATCAATTACGCGTCAAAGGTTTGTACAGTTGATATAAACAGTTCTAGTTTCGTTGCGTGACACGAACAGCCCGTGATTTATAAAGAATGCGTGATATTGGACAAATATGGCTGATTATCTTTCTGTGTTCCTCTGTGGTCTCAAAGAGTTAAGCGATTGCGGTTTCCTGCAAGTAGCTTGTATATGACAGCTCACGAATAGTTCCTTTTAGGACTAGAATTTTAGGTTTCGATTTCTATTGTGATCAGCGTCAGAATTGATTTCAAGCTTATCATCATAAGCCTTCAGAATCTACTGATAAACTACAATAAAGATGGAAGAAATCACTGGTGGTTTGACACGTTTGTCGCCTTTTGCAACAACAGTGTTTGACTAGCTGAATATTCAAAATGTCTTAAATACCCAGTGGGTTGCTAAGTGAGAGGACATGTTGAAGTTTGGAATTGATTGTTAATTTTTAAACATTTAAAAATAGGACACGGCCACACGGGTTGTTATGGGATAGCAGAGCAGAAATCGAATCAGATCTGACCAGTGGTACTTAGGTATGGCAAAAGTCTTAAATTGACTAAATAAAAATTAGACCAAGACTTGGAAAAGTGCTAATTTTAAAATTTCGTGGAAATAAAAGAAATAGATTTCCATGTCCCTTATGGGCCACCGTACTTAGGCAATCAAGATCATGAACGTTTAGAGAAGTTGTCCCACTGAACTTAATAAAGATTGATTGATTGATTGATTGATCGAGATTGTGTTGCGTGACTGATTTGTCATTAACAATTTTACCACAATTGCTGCTAATCTCGCAATCTGATTGGCTAATTTGCCGTGGTTGATAATAGTCCATACCACGCTTCTCGCGTCATTGTCGGGTCATTGTGTCACGCAATGCCTTTTTCAGCTCGCGCTCTGAAAAAAAAAAACATTTTCTTTGACGTTGATATTGTTTTTTTTTTTTTTTTTTTTTTTTTTTTTTTTTTTTTTCTTTTTTAATTTTTATTTTTATCTTTAATTTTTACAATACTTATTACTTACGCCACTTACAATACTGACACTTATACTATTTGCATTACTTACAATACAATACGCCTACTTACTCTACTAACAATACTAATACTTACACTAACCAAACTAATACTTATAGTAATTACAATATTTACAATCTACTCAGATTACTTACCCGACTTACAATTCTTGCACAACGAAATCGAACTTACTTACAATACATTTAAAAAAAAAAAAAAAAAAAGAATTATTAAAGTGCCAGCTTACTCGTGATAGTAATTTTGATTCTAAAATTCGGACTGAAAAAGTTATACATGGTATATGGTATGTAGTATATATACGCCTTGTTTATTTTCCTTCATTGTCGTTTTCATTTTCAGGGGACTAGGATCAAGTTCTCAAGAGATTACAAAATAGCCAACAGAGGCTCCCACTTTTTTAAGGCGATTGTAGTTTTATTGCCTTCTATTTCATAGATATGTTTTAAATACTGTAAAAAATTGTCTAGTTTTGGAGGACATTTTTTCTGTCTACATAGCCAAATATAATATTTAGCGTTTAAGCACCAGAAGTTAATCTGAAGTTTATTTTTAGAGTTATCTGGCCTTAGACCCAGTGCTGTATCAGGCTCTAAGGGTGTCTCTTTAGCGATAACTTGGCATGACTGTAACCATACTTTGAAATGGGTCCAGAAAGCTTGCGTTTTTGGGCAAGTCCAAAATAAATGTGCCAGTTTCTCTGTTTCTTTTTCGCAGAAAGTGCATTTCTCGCTATCGACAAGACCAATTTTTTTCAAGAAGTTATTTGTGGATATTCTTCTATGAAGGAATTTAAAATTGAAAATTACAAGTTTTGTGCTCTTTGTGCATTGAAAAGCCATTTGATAAGCTTCTTTCCAGTTGAGTTCTTGTTTTGTCGTTAGAATGATGTCTTCCTGCCACTTTTGTTGACTTTGGTTAGGTGGTTCACTTTTTTCTAATACAAGTTTCTTATATACTAATCTACTTGGTTTTTTGCTTCTTAGAAATTTTGTCAAGAAACTTTCATGTTTAATCGAGCTTCTGGCATTATGGGGTATATATCTTTGGAGAAGTTTGATTGAAGAAATGATTCCAAGAAAGGATAAAGGACGGACTGTCAGGTCGTGTATAGTTTGGAAGGCAGTAAGCGGAAGAAACTTTCCAGAGTCGTCCATTAAATGTTCTACTTTTGTTATTCCTTTGAGGTACCAGTCCTTGTAGAAAACTGGTCTATTCTCAACTCTTATTAGTGAATTATACCATAAGGGCAATGACTGAAGGTGATAATCCGACAAAATGTTTTCCTCATAATTGGCTTCTGACCAGATTTCAAGGATTTCTTTGAAAAAAGGATCTGATACTTTGATAATGTTGCGACTGTCTTTTGTGTTGAGATTTCCAGTTAGTGTTACTTCACCTCCATATTTTTCAAGTTCCGAGTCAAAAAAACTTTTCCAGCTTCCACAATTTTCCTTATCTAGATACTTTTTTATCCATGTGGCTTTAAGAGATCGATTAAACGAAGCTATATCAATCATTTTTAATCCCCCTTCTGAGTAATCATTTATCATTATATTTCTTTTTATTTTGTCGCCTTTGCCATTCCATAAGAAGTTATAGAACATTACATTTATATCTTTTATTGCTGCATGATTTGTTTCAAGAGGAGAAAAAATGTTGATATTGTGGTAAAAACAAATCGAAATGCGCTTAATCGTGCTCTAAACTCTTATCGTTAACGAGTACGCGTCATTACTCGTTTCCCAGACATTTTTTTCGTACTTTTTACAGTGCTGCAATTTTGGACACTTGTATATTACTGAAGAAAGATTGAGGGATATTGAGATATACAGATATGATCCTGAAAATGACTGCTGTAACCAACTGAAGAAGCCAGACGTCAATCTTTTTGACAGTTGTGTTGTGAGTGATGAACAATATGTTTACCTAATAGGTGGTAAATCAAAGTATTTTGGAGGTACATCCTTGTCGGCAACATACAGATTTGATCCTAGTGCTGATGATCATGAGTGGGAAGCAGTTGCACCGATCAATCAAGCTAGATACAATGCCTTTGGTGCCGCCATGAATGGCAAGGTGTACATAGCAGGTGGACGTGACGATGAAAATGAAGCACTCAACACATGTGAGGTTTACAATCCTCTAACTAATGAATGGCAGCTGATGCCAAGTCTCAAAGTACCTAGGATGTCGGCAAGCATGGTGTGCTATGAAGGAAGGCTGTACGTTTTGGGAGGTGTTAACAAGTCATCACGGGTATTATCAGTTGAGATATTTGATTCTGAGCAAAATGTGTGGAAAGAGAAATCAGATATACCAGTTGATTACTATGAAACAAGTAAGGAAGTAAAGCAGGAGAAAAGCTTTAATGCTTGTTTTGCAAGGCTCTGCAAAGAAGTGATTGACAAACTTGTGCCACTGAATACGTAGGCATCTCTCTCTAGCAGATATACAGGGTTTCACCATTTTCAAGTGCATGATTTCAATGAACAGTACCGTATCTCAGGGGCGTAGCCAGGAGTTTTCAAAGGGGGGAGGGTGTCACACAGTCTGTGCCAAAATGAGGGTACTTACCAGATTGTCATATCGTGTTTGCCACCTGTTGTACATGTAGGTGTTTTTGCTTAAAAAAGGCGTGCCAAGGGGGGGGGGGGGGGCACTATGCCCCTGTATCTTTTATTAACTGTATAGAAGCTGCATGATGGCACATCTTGCAGCATACCGGTAGTTTTAATTTTGATTTTTTTTTCCTAGTTTGTACATGTATTTCTTAAAACCGAGTGAAGCTTCACTGATTTTGGCCAAAATTTTGGTTTACATGCATATATTCCAATAATAAATTGTTAGTGGTATCTTCCACTTTAGCATACCTATTATTACCATGGCTAAACATGACGCCTGAAAAAAAGCACAATCTTTTGCATGCACTATATATTGACAAAAACAAAAACCAGCAACAAATACAAGATATCATTTAACGTTCCTAAACAAACCCACTTCACAAATTTGGAGTTGTTCTTGCAATGTTCATTTTTGACCAAAAATCCCTAGTGTCATTTCTCCATTGAACCATTCAATTAATTAACAATTATTCCACAAGCATGCGTTGGATATGAGATGGTAGATAGCCAACGAGGCGCATAGCCCCGAGTTGGCTATAATCATCTCATATCCAACAAGGGCGAGTGGAATAATTGTTTTATTAAAAACGCCCAAAAATATAGCAAACTAAACTTAAAAAAGAATAAAAACGCCTCAAAAAAATCATGCGTACGCTTACCATATTCCTATAGCATGGTATGATGGCTCATAGCCCATGATGGCTAAGCCAATTATCCAATGATCCAGTTTTTAAAAATATGCAATGGCACTTCCTTTAATGTCAGGTAGAGGAGTAGCTGGGAGAGAGGGGGGATGGAGGGGTTTTTTGATCTTGGTATAAGTAACTTTTGAACTTTTGGTATAAAATCATTTGTTGGATAACAATTTCAGCAACAGTTTGTGAAAACACTTTGTTGCTTGCAGGGCTTAAAAAAACTTGAATTCCAGCTTGCCTTTGGGACAAGTAGCTCTCAAACTTTGCTTGCCCTTGGCAAGTCTTAGTTACCTCTTTTAATGATTTAGTTGGTAGGTGACTTGCCTCATCCTTTGCCCATCAGGCAAGTGAGCTTGAAAAGTTACTTGCCCAGAAAAATTCTGGGAGATTAGGACAGCACTTTGTTCGAGCCCCATGAATGAGAATATGCTTCAAGTAGATAATATCAAACACAATAAATCATTTCTGACCACAGTTCAAAACATCCAGAAGAGAGTTGAAAATACAGTTTGCTGAGTGAGCTGACAAACTTCAAGGTTTTCAACATCCACAGAAGGGATTGGAATTTCCTGAGGGGAGGGGGAAGGGGGTCGTCTGTAAGATGAAAAAAAAGAATAAAAAATCCAGAAGCGTTAATAGGAATTTCCATAGGGTTGCTGGAAGGGGGTGGGTTAATGTGGTGCAAAACAGTCTCGAGTAATTGATAGATCTCAATCAAAACTAAAACTAAGTAGGAAACGGGGAGTTAAGATCGTAAAAATGTATGTTAATTAAGATCAGATATCCAACAAGATATCCGACAAGGTGTCATTATGTACTAGCCAAAACGTCTTTCTCACTAGCCCCCAAAAGTTTATCTTTTACAGTACCTCGGTGATTTGAATTTTTTCAATCAACAATTTTCCCAATACACTTCACTCGCCTTTTGGGCAAGCATAGGATGGAATCCACAAGCCCAACTGGTAAATCCCCTAGCCCTCAGGACACAACTTTCCTTGCACACTGCATTTCCACACACCGTTAATGGTTGATTTTCCTCGTTTCAACTTGATGAATTATTAATGAGTTTAGGAAGTGCAACGTGGATATTTTTTGTTATATTGTGACAGATGCAAAGTTTCTTGTGAGGGGCAAAAGGCAATAGTTCATAATTTTTATGTTACTACAAATTTATGAAAGTAGAAGAATATGGCATAAAAAGCTTCGGTGAAGTTTCCGCTCCATTTGAATTATCTGGCAGAAGTGCTTAGGATGAGCTAGTCTCTCTAATACTGATGTTTTGGAGAAACAAAAACTATAATATTTATTTGTTTCATATTACTTAAGAAAAAGACAAATGTGACAGTACTCACATTGTATATCCATTAGAAACATAAGTTGTAATAAAAAACCCAAAATATATGGACATCTGCTGTCTGCTATTTTTGACTCAATTGTAGCACCATTGTTCAAATTGACTAAATTGTCTGTTTCAAAACATTTCTCTTAATTACAGTATCAGGACACCAGAACTGTGAACACTTGACATTTTTTGTACATTTTTGTTGATGACTGTAGAATGAAGGCCCTTGTATAATATTAACATTTTTAAATTGTAAAAAACACTAAATACTCTTATTAAAAAGAAGAGCCTGCATTCTATGGTCACTAAAAAAATTGTACAAACAAGTATGGTTCAAGTGTCCTGACTGTAAACCTTATGTCTGAAACAAAGTCGTGCCAATGCCATGTTTAAGTTGGCTCGAAACAAAAAAGTTGCATCTCATTGTGTTTATTACAATCCAATAATAAAAAATGGGGGTCACCGAGCTCGCTTTGGAGTTATAAGCGCTTAAAGCTAAAATTAAGGGTGTGTTTAGCAGGTCATATTGTTGCTATGGTAACCTATTGTGCCATAAAATTGCCGGCAACTTGTTCACCAATGATTGGGCAGTTTTTTGATACCATGATTTTGGTATCAACTGATATAGAGTGGATATAATGACCCATCAAGCTCTAAGTCTTGGAAAGTACTGGAACTGTTTCGAGCCACCTTAAGTTGATCCAAAAGAAGTTAGTTTGAGATGAATACTTCACAATAAGTATTAAGACTTACACTCTGCCATTACCAAAGTTGTTGGTTTTTAAAAATCATTCCTTCTTAGCCAGACTCAGTTGAGCAAATGTTGTTTATTTACCCCACAGTGTTATAATAAGAGAGTCTCTTATTAGAACACTGTGGGTGATAGGCCATTTTCCATTTTTGAAATTCTAACAAGGCTCCGGGGCTTGGGGGAATAAAGCAAAAGAAATTGATTATTCATCCCTCAACCTCGATGGCATTTCTTTTGTTTTATTCCCCCAAGCCTTAAAGCAAAGTTAAAATTTTAATATATCAAAAAATGGCCTATTCAATGGAATAACCAAAATTCACTCAAATCTCATTTTAACACCCCCAGGTTGACAAGAAATGACCACTGAATATTTTAGAGTCTTTATTCTGCTAATCTCCGTACAAACACTGATCCTATATTTCAGCTCCTATACTCCATACCTTCTACATACTCTTATGTTGCACTTGGTTAACCTGTGGCTTTTAGCGTGAGTTTTTGTTGCGTGACAATAGGATTTGCGTGACTGAATTCGGCAAGATTCCAATATGGAGGCACTCTCTCAACCCATGATCTCAGCAAATCCTTCTGACTGTCACCAAGAACTTGTCGAGCGTTTAGATATCCTAAGAAGAAACGAAAGTTTCTGCGATGTGAAAGTGGCAGTAAAGGACAAAGAACTTGCCGCTCACAAAGCTGTGCTAGCTGCAGCAAGCCCGTTCTTCCTTTCACTTCTGACAAGCGACATGAGAGAAAGCAAAGAACATTTAATCAGAATAGAGCTTGAAGAAGCAACTGCGTCTGTTATGGAAGACGTGTTACAGTACATTTACACTGGAAATGTTTCTGTTACTGAAGAAAACGCTTACAATTTGATAGCAACAGCAGATTATCTTCTTCTTCCAGGCCTGAAAGCAATGGTGGGCAGGTATTTGATGGAGGTTTTAACAACTGAGAACTGTGTTTTCAATTATTATATTTCCGATAAGTATCAGTGCATGCATCTGAAAGAAAAAGCTCGCCAGATGATCAATTCAGATTTCAGTGCAGTCATGGAAACAGATGATTTTCTGGGTCTTAACATTGAGCAAGTCATGGAATGGGTGTCCAGTGATGACATCACTGTCAATGCCGAGGAAGAGGTCTTCAAGGGAATTGTTAAGTGGGTGTCTCACAACAGAAGCAAAAGAGAAGCTGATTTTGCTAGTTTACTGTGTCAAGTCCGGTTGGTGTCCATATCACAGGATTTTCTGCTAAATGAATTGGTGAAAGAGGAACTTGTTGCTAAAAACAATGTGTGCTTGAATTTTGTGTTAGATGCTATGAGATTAATTAGTGCTACTGATGACAAGCCTCCAGGTGCACAGCAACCAAGGAAATGTCTCAATACACACACAGATGCCATCTTTGTTTGTGGAGGAAGGAGATCTTTGTGTTACTTTCCAAACCAAAATGTGTGGTACAGGTTATCAGACAAACTTTTTCAGCATAATTGTAGACGCAATGTAATTCAATACAGGGGTAATATTTACATTCTCTGTCAGGAATCAGATAAGCTGGGTGGGTCTTATTTAATGGAATTCTACACACCGGCTGCAAACTCCTGGAGTGCATCGCAAGTTACAGTGCTGTTAACTTGTACTGCAGTTTTCAAGGGACACTTGTACGGAATCAAAAACAGCATTTTGGAATTGAGTGATTGGATATACAGATATGATCCTGAAAAGAACTGTTTTAATGAAATGAAGAAGCCAAGCACTACTATTTGTTCCCCTGGTGCTTGTGTAGTGACTGATGAGCACTATATTTACCTATTAGGTGGTATATCAAAAAGTTATACACCCTTAGCAAGCACATACAGATTTGATCCTAGTACTGATGATGAGTGGGAAGAAGTTGCGCCTATCAATCAAGCTAGATATGATGCCTTTGGTGCTGCCATGAATGGCAAGGTGTACATAGCAGGTGGATGTCAGGGCCTACGTGCACTGAACACATGTGAGGTTTACAATCCTCTAACCAATGAATGGCAGCTGATGCCAAGTCTCAAAGTGCCTCGGATGTCAGCAAGCATGGTGTGCCATGAAGGAGGGCTGTATGTTTTGGGAGGTGTCGACAGGTCATCGCGGGTATTATCAGTTGAAATATTTGATTCCGAGCAGAATGAATGGAAAGAGAAATCAGTTATACCAGTTGATCACTTTGAAACAAGCGAGGAAGAGAACCAGAAGAATCTATTTAAAGCTTGTTCTGCAAGACTTTGCAAAGGAGTGATTGACAAACTGGTGGCATTTAATAATATGTAGCCACCTCTTTAATAGCAGTGTTAGGCTTGCATCACTTTCAGGTGCATAATTTCAATGAAAAGCTCCATGACACGAAAAAGCAGTTTTTGACCACATTTCCAAATACTGAGAAGAAAGTTGATGTGCAGCACAGTATTTTTGACGAACTTTGAGGTGTTTGGAAATGTGATTGAAAATGGTCACAGGTGTTTGAATGATAAATCTAATGTGAATCAAACCTAAAGCTAGGGAGAAAACAGAGAAGTGAAATCCAATCGTTGGGCTTGTATAAATATAGCGACACGAATGCCATTCTTGCCAGGACCAAAAAGTTGATCTCTAAGAGTACTTCACTCTGTTATTTGAATTCCCTGAAATTGTTTTCCAAGAAACTTCACTTCCCCACCGGGGAAAGTGAATGACAGAATCCACTAGCTAATGACTGAAAAATCCACTAGACCCAGTTGGCGTGAGCCCATCAGACAAGACTTTTTTTGCATGCTGCACATCCAAACACCATCATGGTTATAATTTCGTTTGCTTCAATAATAAGTCTTGTGATGTCTTTCAGTCCAATTTACGAAGCAAAATATCTTCTATGCGACAAAAATCAATAGTTCATAATTATGCAAAAAATTAATGAAAGTAGAATAACATGGTGTAAATTAACTTCTGTGAAGTTTTTAGATTTTGAGCTCCATTTGTATTGTGGCAGAAGTGCTTAGGATGACCTGGTCTGAGCAGAATGAATGGAAAGTTTTAAGTTATAATACAAGTTAATATGAGTTGTACCAGATGATTGCTTTGAAAAAAGTAAGGAAGATAAGCTGAAGAATATATTTAAAGCTCGTTTTGCCACACTCTGCAAGGATGTGACTGAGAAACGTAAAGCATTGTCAAAAGCACAATATCTTTAATTTATGGATTCAAAGCTGTTTCAGAAAATGACACTTCTTGCAGTAGTTTTACTTGCTTTTTTTTCCTAGTTTGTAATTCTCAAACCAATTTAATCTTCCCTGTTCATGGCCCAGTTTATATTCCAGTAAATTTATCAGTGGTATTTTTATACTTTATCAAACCTACATGTACTAGTATTATTTACTTCAGGGCCTACAAACCCTCTCAGTTATATATAATACAGACAGTGGATGATACAAAATGTCCCTGTTTTTTTAATTGGGAATAATTAACTAGAAAGCCAAATTCACAAGAGAATTGGGTTGACCTAGTCCCAGATGGATGTGGTGGCAAACGGCTAAGTGAACAATAGGACAGAAGCTTTTAAATCTTCTGTTAATTTCTTTACCCGAGCTACAAATTAAAGCTTGAAACTTTTATGAATCACTGTTATTTAGACTTGAGTTCTCTTTGATTGAAGAGGAAAAGTGTATGAAACATTTACCATGGCAGCTCTTTATGTTGTGGGGGGGAGTGGCAGGGGATTGTTGGATTCTTTTTGTATTTGCTTGGGGTGGGTGGGTAATTTTTCCACACTTTTGTATAAAATTGTTCATCAGATAATGATCTTGGAAAACAACACTCAGACTATTCAGTTGTTGCACGAAAACATGCATCAAGAGCAACTCTGGTATTTTTCAGCTCAATCTTCATGTTGTTTTGTGAAGCTAAATTCTCAGAGAGATAGAACAATAGTTTACTAAGGACAAAAAATTATTATTTTTTAATTGAGTGGGAGTAGAATAGCACGATGTAATTAAATAATTAAATGTGAAATTTTATTAGATTCTGAGTTCCAAGTACTTAGGATGGCCTACTCTTTCTAACATTGACCAATACTGACAAAAGCAACAACAGGAATAATCTTTTCATATTACTGAATTTGTAGGAATACAAAAAGAAAAATGTGGCATTAAATTAACTGTATATCCATCAAGAATGTGTACCATCATTGATCAAGTTGTAACAATAAGAACAGAAATAGCATCTGTCTGCTATTTTGGACTTTGCTGTGGCACCACTGTTCAAATTGTCTGTTTTGAAATATTTCTCTTAATTAAACATTTTGTCTGAAATCAAATTGTGCCAATCCATGCAAAAGTTAGACCAAATGAAGTTACAGTGGAATTCCGATTTTTCGAACCTTCAAGGGAAACGAAAATTGGTTTGAAAAATCGGAGAGTTCGAGAAATCGGGGGTAAAATTGCAGTGTTTGACTGAGGAGGGGAAACAACTTTTGGTTTGAGTTATCATCGGGAGGTTTTCGAAAAAATGAGGGTTCGAGAATCGGGATTCCACTGTAGTTTGACATGAATACATTTCACTAAAGAACAATACTGACACACTGCTGTCATCAAGGTTGTCTTTCTTTATTTTCTTCTTAGCCTGACATATTTGTCTAGCTTTCTTGAGTTGGTCTCCCATACTGTTCAGTCTCGTCACTTTGAGGCAAGCTTTTCTTTTAACTTCACATTGTTCTGTTCCTGTTTGCACCTTTAAGCACTTGTGTGTTACATGTAATTCCTCTGTTTGTTGTTTCACTTTCACTCCAGTGGTAGTCCTAGTGCTTTGTGTAGGAAGGCGTATTCTTTTGCTGCCTGAAAAAAAAAACAGCAGGAAGAAGTTAATACAAACTGGACAAGTCTGGTACAAGTGTGAAAGTGGTTCATCACTATCTTGGGCGGCAATTTCGCCAAGGAATTTTTTAACCAATGACAAGTTTTGCCTCTCCCCTCAGATGTCAATCCTACGATGGTAATTTACCCCCTGCACCCCCTGTACATCCAGACAGCATTTCTCAGGTGGCCTTAACAATTTGCCAGAACCCATTTACCAGTATGCTGTTTGATAGAGGGAAAAATGTTAGGGTATCTTGCTTCAAGAATATTATTGATGGTTTGAAAACTTAAAGCTTACTAAAATGTTTCCAGTGTAGTTAGACACCTAACCTGTGATCAGTTGTTCTTTCCCCCTCTCCCAATTCCTCCCAAAAAAGACTGCCAATCGCAGGTTAAATGTTGCCCAAAAAATGCCCTCAGTTAACATTGTCTCTTAACTGGTCCTAACAAACTAAATGGTGACCTGTAAAGAGAAATTGTTTCTTCACACGGCTTAAAAAGCACTCTGAATTAAGAAGCCTCTGATTACAAGGATTTCACTGTCAAGCAGTCTGCATTCTTGATGCAGTGCTACTTTTTTACATACAATATTAATAAAAAGCAAGAAAATTCATACAAAGAATTTAAAACCCTACCTTTTCAATCCTTCGGTACATTCCCTCTGTTTCCGAGTGCCCTCCATAATAATCAACATGACACACAATCAGTGGCTTGTCTCCCTGCTCCAGGCTGGAGAACTGATCTCTGAGGCGAGCGACCCACTTAAGAGGCAGCCAGTATGGCACTCGGTCGTCATTCATTGCAGATGTGACCATCACAGAAGGGTAAGGCTTGTAGACAATGATATAGAGTTGAATGTAATTCAATAATGTTATTATATTACTACACTATATATAGTACCAAAACATTTTAAAACTTTTGTGTGTTTAAACTTGTGTATGTTTCTCAGATAGGATCATTATATATAAAAAGGGTATAATAGTAAATTTTACCTGATGTTTGATGTTTTGATATGGACAGTATGATTTAATGTAATGGAAATCACTTTCACTCAATCTGAAAACAAAAACCAACAGGTCAACCACAGAACTACTACTAATAATAATACTAGATCTAATGTAGGTTTAAGAGTAGGTTTAAGAGTTCAGAAAAAAATATGGAAATAATTTTTCATGCCATCTTTCTCATAGAAAAAAAGCTTTAAAATTGATCTTAATTACCCTCTGATTATAAAACAGACAGATGAAGAGCTCTTCTGGTGATTTACATGTACATAGTGTTTTTCTGTACATTGACCAGTATTTGTGATTCTAAATGTAGCAATCTACAGGCATCTCATTTTTCAAACAAACAAAGTAGGGAAAAGAAAACAAAAAATTTAGTTACAACTTTGCTCCTTTAAGCTTTGCGATTACGTTTATCCATTAGAACTTTGTATGGAATAAAGCTCTCCTTTCAATGCCTTTATAATAATTAGATAAAAAGATCATAATTATGGTAGCCAAATTATTTCTCACCCAAAAGAACAAGGAAACCGAAGCTATAGGGAGAACAGTCATGTGCTATGATCTTTATCTATGTTGAGATGAAGCACATTTGAACAGCCAGCAGAGCTCGAGACTAACGGTAGCCAACTAGCCACAGACTAGTAAAAAATCTATTTTGGCTAGTGGTTTTTGTTCTTCACTAGCCATTTTGGCTAGTGAAAATATGTGAGCACTGGAGGCCCATAGGAAACCAATTCACAAACCGAAATTGAGTCAGAGCGTGCAGAATTTAAAACATTGGCTATTATAAATATCATTATATAATTTATCAACCCAAACAAGAAGTTTAAATTACTGAAATGCGAAAGAATGATTGACCTTTTTGTTTTTTTTCCCTTAGTCAAAAGCAAAGAATGACAAATGAACTGCTTGCCAGTAATGATTAGTCATGCATGAAACTATGCGGAGCTCTAGGGATTATGTTTCATGGGCACAGCATCTCGAGGTCACAAACGCTTTGAAAAAATTAAAAAATTCGCAACTCCAAGATTTGGATGATGCCTATATAATATTGACGCCTATGTTTGTAATTTGTAAATAAAGTTGACATGGAACGAATTACTGTGTTCGTGAGAAATCGTGAATCAACCGCATTTTGAAAGAAAGGAATGTTTTTTGATGGCGAGTTGCGAAGTTCTGTGAGAATTTTGCATGGTAGCGAAAACTTGGGTTTTTGTTGTTGTGCCATGCCTATAATTATGGCATCGATGTCTAAGTTTGCAACGTATAGAGGTAAGGTGGAACGAGTTATTTTATTAGTGAAAATCACGAATCAGTATTTTGAAGGAAAATGATGTTTTTCGGTGCGCCAGTTCAGAAGTTTTGACGCCAGTTCTGTGAGAATCAAGGTCACAAAAACTTTGTACTTGCCAGATGTTCATTCAAAGCATACTACCAGCTACACAGGCTAGCATTTACTTGACTTGATGCGATGATGGATATTAGAGTATCTGGCTAGTGAAAAATTTGTTTTGGCTAGTTAATAAAACCTGTCACTAGCCACTGGGCTAGCAAGCTGAAAAGTTAGTCTCGAGCCCTGAGCCAGCATGACAATTTTGTTTAAAAACATGAACAGCAGGTCTTATGGTAAAGTCTGCATACGAGCCTAGTGGCTCATCAGGCCGGAGCTTATCCCGGTTTCAGTAGCATGAAGCGACTAGGAGTATTTCTACTCCCTCCTGGATGGGATGCTAGTCCATCGCAGGGTTACCCCCAGCATTAAATTTGCCAGTACCCATTTATACACCTGGGTGGAGAGAGGCACTGTGAGAGTGAAGTGTCTTGCCCAAGAACACAACACAATGTCCCCGGCCAGGGCTTGAACCCGGAGCGCTCGCTCAGGAGTCGAGTGCACTAACCATGAGGCCACCGCGCCCTCACTGTCAATCAATGATCTGAGTTCTTACTGCTTGACTTAACATGTAAATTATGCAAACCTTATATCCAATTATGTAATTCTTGAGAGGCTGAGGGAAGGGTGAAGAATTACATAAGAATTAAATCCTTCACAGAACCAAAGTCTGAAAATATAATACAGTCTAGGTACTAACAGTAAGTTTGATTAAAATATTAGTCAAGTCTTTACCCCGGTTCACCCCACTCCTCATACTCTTGAATAGTCAGTGGAAGAGAGGGATCCAACATGGACGTCAAAATATCTAAAAATGGAACCTATAATGATGATGAAAATATGCCAAATAAATGATTGGATAAACATGCAAGTTACAGCATGTTACATGTAATGCATGTATTTCCTTGATTATAATATATAAGACCTCACAATGATGGCTTCTAGTCAAATTATATTCTGCTGCGGGGTGGACAGTGGAGTCTTGAGTGTTTTTCTATTTTCAACTTTCATCATTATAAGGTATGGCATTTTTGGTTGCCTTAGTGTCTTGCCCAAGAAAATAAATATTCCAGCTACTGCTTCAATGTGAAACACTTGACATCACCCACTCAGATTCAAGTAACTATTAAAAAATAAACAAGCCAAACCATGCATTATATGTATTCATTATTCAACTTTCATTCACTGTACGAATTCCAATTTTCTGATTGGCTGATTTGTACCACATGATACTGGGTTGTGACAAAACAACCTCCTTGACGTCATTATCGTGGTGTAATAGCCGTGGTGTAAATTCAACATGTGCACCACTGTCATTACCCCATGGCTTCAGATGACTCAAAGTTTGATGATTTCTTTGTGCAGTGTATTCAATTTGAATAACAAAAATGTTAACACACTCATTGCTTGTGAATTATCAGGATTTACCTGAACTCGTTCACTAACAATGAACTCAAAATTTTCAATACAAAGCCTCGTGCGGTATTAAAATTTCTCGTTCATCGTTAGTGAACTTGTGCAGGTAAATCCCAATAATGCACTCACTGAGTGCATTAACCTGTAAATACTGTCCAAAAATACAGGCATTTGAAAACATCTGAGAAATTGAAAACAGGAGCAGAATGTAAGTCATTCTATATTTCTTGAGTGTTCTCAATGACAGAATTTTTGTTTTTGACCTTAATACAAAATGGAATTGGCTTAATGATTCAGACACTTATTATAATCAAAAGCATGCCTGTGCAGTAATTAACATTGTCAACTTATTCCAGATACTAAAAGAAGACTAACCCGAAGAATAGCAGCCTTGAAGAGCCCTGGCGACCTGTTACAGACGGCACCCACTATCAATCCCCCAGCACTTGTTCCACGCGCTGCTGTTAACTGGGGATTGGAGTATCCCATACAATGAAGTGCCTGCGTACAAGCTTCAAAATCCTGTTGGAAAGCAACATGGTTACAATTTCTTAAAATCTCCAGACTCACATTGATAATAAACCTTTCCTGCATTCCATCAGAAAATGGCACTGAAGCAAGGTCAGGTAGACAAAAATTCAGCAAATGTATGAAAATGTCCACCCCAACCACGCTGTGGAACTACTGTTTGTACGCACTGAAGCGGAATGCAGGAAAGATTCATATGACTCGCCAAAAGGCCAATCTAATGTTTTTGATAATGTAACAAACATTGCAGATCTATTTTCAGTGCTGAAATCAAGACCAGGACTTCATTTTTGCTGTTGCCTCAATCACTGTCACTGAGAATTTCATTTAGTAGCCAAGATGGTCATCATTTTAGTCACCTCTGACAGTATATTCCACTATAAATGAATTGAAAGAAGGGCATGTCATATTTCACCTCGTCACTCGGGTAAGTGAGGAGTTCCAATTGACAGGAGTTTTATTAAATGTTTGCAGCAGGAGGGTTGCAACTGCTTTTTCATTGGTGGGAAAACATTCCTGTAGATGGTCAAAACAGGCAGGAAAATCATCCTCAAAGCGGGTCAATTTACCCAGTGCTCGGCTCTAAATGAAACCCCTTGTTTGAGTTGTTGAAACATCAGCTGCCAATGACATCAACTTTCAGTCCTTTCCAGTCAATTCCAGGACTCCCCGCTTGTGGACAATCACACTGGATGAACTACTGAGGATACAATGTACTCCTTGGTTCAAACCTTTTAATACTAAATCAAAAATATGTCATATACAAGAAGTAGTGCATATGCATGTACACTGTACCTCAAAGCTCTTGTGTTTACTCTGTAATTTTCCTTGTAGGTACCACTGACGACCAAGTTCACCACCACCTCTGAAAAGAATCAATATTATTGTGGAAAGTATAACTAAACTAGACAGTTCATAAATTATTCCCAAAAATAATTTCAGCTTAATTTTTTTGAAAGAATTTCAAGTTTGAACACTCGGGTGGAACATTTCCAGCAATTCACAAAATAAAATTTCTATCCTTTTTGGGAAGGTGCATTTCATCCTCATTCCTGCTAGCTCCAGATCTTTTGCCAATCTTCATCTCATTTGAGGCTATTCAGAATCAGGCCAGTTCTCGCAGCTAATAAAATCCTGAACATGTTAATACTGGTTTTTGCATGTCATTTTCGCAAACTGCCATTTTTACCTGACATGACAAAATGCCAGACACCAACCCCGCTTTAACAGACTGATCCTTTCCACATCAAAACCCATGCTTACGTTGATACCATAGGATCCTACAAGGTAAAGAAATTAGGAGAAGATTAAAGACTTAGCGTCAGATAAAGATCTGATCTTGCAAAATTTGATTTAACCAAAGTTACACACAAGACGTTACTTGCCATGGGTATTCACAGTTTCACACAATACAATTACTGTCTTCTGCAAAATGTAACCTTATGCAATAAAACATATTGCAGGCCAGGACACCTTACATTTTGTGTTTATTGGAATAACCCAACAGCAGAAGATTGTACAATGTTTATTTCAGTTAAAGGGAGCATTTCACAGCTTGGCACATGTTCAAGCCACAATGTTAATCATTCAATTCCATTGTTTATTAACAATCAAAAGCGTGTTGATGACCTTACAAGAAATTGGCTTTGAAAATTTCTTGGTCAGTCGCAAAAATGGGGCAATATACTGTACTGTAGGTTAGATTTCTCGGTGGTATTGCTTTAATTTTATGCGTAAAGTACACCTTCACTTTTGTCTCAAACACATGTATTTCAGTTATCACAGACTAGGGAAAGCAGAATGATACCCTTTGAGTGACCATAGCTACACAAAGGCTAGCAAAAATGACAGATGCCCAAAATTCAAGGAAGATGTCAACAGATTTACACAGAAAATGTTGAATATTTCAGTACTGAACATCAAATGTGTTTAATTTGGTATGACGGCTTTATTCTGGATTGGATGCACAAGTTATCTACTCGCATCTGATTGGTTTATAAACAATGGAATTGGGTGGACTACATAGCAAGTATATACTGTAAATACACAGAAGAAGTATATGTTGTGGTTCAATTTTATTTTTGGTTTAAATGCATTGCCCAGGCAGTTCTCCCCCCACCCCTGTCCCTCCCTCTTTCCACTGTTTCAACAGTGTGACGGGTGCCTGTCCCTGTTGCTGCGAGGGGGCTCATGGCTGGGTTGCCAGGATTTGCCAGCCATGGGAGCAGTCTTCATCTAGGAGCTGGCTGCCAATAGTGGAAGCTCCTGGATGTCTCGGGCACCCAACCTCCATTTTAGCGATGCAGTTGTTAATTTCTGTTAAACCTGTTTAAATTTTTCAAACTGGTTCATATTTTTCAAACTGGGATCAAATTTTCAAACCAGTTTAATTTTCAGTTTTGAGCAGAATGTGAGCATGTGTCTTAGTAATTTGGTTAAGCACTCAAGTTAGTGATTAGGCCTAAGCACTTACTTAGAATGGTTAGCTTTGATGCTAGGCTGGGAACTCTGCATATGAGCCAAGTGGCCCATCAGGCCGGAACTTATCCCGGTTTCCATGGCATGAAGCGGTTAGGAGTATTTCTACTCCCCCCTGGATGGGATGCCAGTCCATCGCAGGGTTACCCCCAGCATTAAATTCGCCGGTACCCATTTATACACCTGGGTGGAGAGAGGCACCGTGAGAGTAAATTGTCTTGCCTAAGAACACAACACAATGTCCCCGGCCAGGGCTCGAACCCGGAGCCCTTGCTCAGGAGTCGAGCGCACTAACCATGAGGCCGCCGCACCTCCCAACTGCATGTAGTAAGCATGATATAATTACCGTAAACATGCAGCAACAAGGGGTTGTTTCCATCCTTTTTGAGATCTTTATGATGAAATAAGGTGACAGGAATATGGGTTCCATCCTAATTGGAAAAAAGTAATAACATGTAATAATATCTAGTTTTTGTAATATTCTGTTACAACTCTGACTTGTAAAAAACTCTTGAATCTTGTGCCACCAGGAGAAACCAAGCCCACCTAATGCCAAAAGCTAACAAGTCACATTTAGGTGAACTGGAAAATGCTGCTAGAGTTTATCTTGGTCTCTGTATCATGAAGTGTATTCTGCGCATTGCTATTCCATTGCAAGTTAGCACACAGGTCTAAATTTTGTCTACACTGGCTTTGTATTGCCAGTATCCATTCTTTAGATTAATTTCTGGATGGAGAAAGAGATCTATACATGAGGGTTCCAGATAGGCTTTTAAGGCGGGGTGTCAATAAGGAATTCCAACATATCAATTCCCACTGCTCCCACAAGATCATTATAAATTATATAATTATTATATAATTTATAATATGTCTGGTCATGTAGCTGATCTTTTCAGGTTTTTGACCCGAGATCCCTCACTTAAATCTGGAACACTGATACCTGTTGCCTACTTATCCTTAACTCCACCATATATTACTTCACCAATAGGCCACAGGTCTCCTATGCTATGAAGCCACATAAAACAGTTTCTTTACAATATAATAAAGGAAAAAATCGTACAATGCATTCAAGCTGTAATATAGTTAATGTACTTAAATGACTAGATCATGCAAGTGTTGTATGTATCATCACCCAAATGCAGTGTGGATTAAGATCCTACTGAATATTTATTATGTTACGGAGTACATTGTACGTCATACCTTACTTTGTATTTCATGTCTGGTACAGTAAAAGTCTGAACTGTCAATAGATGGCAAATCAGAGAAGCTATGTTTTTCAACCTGAGAAAAAGCAAGAGGCAAGAATATATCTTTGATAATAACACTAAGAAGAAGAAGTGGGAGAGGTAAGATGGGGAAATGGATTACAATGTGTGGGGGAGCTCGAGGTGGAGGAGGGATGAAAGAGGGAGGGTATGAGGTTACAGAGGAACAGGGAAGTAAACAATGAAAAGGACCGGAGGGGCAAACAGGTGGTGGAAAGAACAGAAGGTAAAGGGAGGGAAGATGGAGTAAGAAGAGAAGCAGGTAAGAGAAAAAAAGAAGAGGTTGAGAGTGTAGTAGTACAGAGTGTAGTGTAGAAGGAATCGAGAAGGAAAAGGAACTTGTTCAACAATTACAGCATCACATTTATGATCACAGAGAAGTACAATGTATGTTGTAATTATTGATGACCTTGATGAAATTAACATACCATTGACTTGGTCTCCATGTTGTATTCCAAGACATGAGCAGGAATAATTGGCGAGGACACTGATACACGCACTCTGTGATGATCAAACATCTGATGCAAAGTGTAACAAAACAAAACATTAATTGCATTACAACATGTAACTTTGTCATACAATGATAAATTATGTCAAGGCCTTCTCTGTGTCACACAGGGGCGAGGGTGTGGCTGTTATTCATTTGTAATCAGTAGGTTCAAAAAATTAAGCCAGAATTTCAGTGTTTCCTTCTTGATTTTACACCCTGTCCAACTTTTCTTGCCTACACAACACAAACAAAGGCATTATTTTAGCTACATAGAGAGTTTGTCTCACCAGATTGGACGCCGCTTCTAAAACACAGATGTCTTTAGGAAGCTGGAAGAAAAGGATTATTTTGAATTTACACTGAGACAAGCAATTTCAAAAAGTAAAGAGTACACCGTATGTCAAAGAGTACCAAAATAATGACATGTATATGCGGATCCAGTTTTCAGCTGACAGTGAAGTGATACTACAGTGTGTAGCTGTTGTCTGTCACTAAACATTTGATCATAAGTAAGAGATACTTTAGTCTTATCTTAATTTGAAGAAAAAAGCCTTGAGAATTGATCAGCAGTGATACATCGCCCTCGTAGGACTTTTACCAGGATGCGTACACCCCACCATCCCATACCAAAAGAAAATACTATGAAAATCACACTTAAGTTTCTAACAAGTGTAGTTTCCATACTGTACCTAAGACCCCCCCATATAACCGGTAGTTAAAGCAACCTGCTTATTAATATGGGATAGAACTACATTGCTGTGAGAGTAAGTGTCTTGCCCAAGAATACATACTGTACAACACAACATCGTCAACTGGGGCTCAATCCTGGACCACTTGATCTGAACATGAGCCAACCAACCATGCTTAAATCACTTTAATATCAGCTTCTATCATAATTTAGGTTTTGAGCAGATACCCAGCAGAACGTCTGATCCTGTACAGTAATTTATCAACAGCATCTACCTGCGATAGCTACAGTGTTTATATTGATTGAGCCTCATACATGAACAGTTTACCTGCACTACATACTGATCTTCAGGTTTGGCAAAAGGTACAATACGAAGTTGAGGAACGGTTTGTTGTCTCTCATATACCACACAGTAGTTCTGAAATATGTCCATGTCATCTAGGAAAATCTGGAGATTTAAATTAAATACCTGTAAAATCCCACATAAAAGCCCTGGGCTTGCATGTATATAACTTCATAAGGAATTTTGGGTGGGGTTATAAACAGGGAGGCAAATAAGTGGATTAAAAAATTATGTTTTGGAACGACAAGATGAAACGTATCTGAGAAACTAATTAAACCTAACATATCATTACATTAAGAGCTATTACCCTATTATTACCAGGGGTGGCGAATGGTAAATGCGAGACTTTGCGAGACCGCGAGACTACCGATTTTCTTTGCGAGCCCGAGACATTTTTACTTTTCAGATTGCGAGACCGAGACTTCAAAGTGTTTTGAGTGCAAGCGCGAGATGTTCAGACTCTTAAAATTCGAGCCCAGATTTAATTGAGAGCTATGAGAATGAGCTAGAATGAGCTTGCACAAAAGTCTTACAAAGGCGCCTTTTGTTGTAGACCCTTGTACGAGACACCAGTTCTGAAAATCTGTCAACAGTCAATGAACTCTATTATTTTTCTGGCTATGATGACAGGTCACCATGCCCGCTTAAGAGATTTGATGGGCTGATCTTAACCCATTTATGCCTGTACTCGTGCTAATCACGCTCGTTATTTATCGGTCCAAGTCACATTTCGCGGTAGCTCGAAGCATAGTTTATTTAAGTAATACTTGGGAAAAAACTTGAAATTGCCGAGCGTATATGGAACAATATCATATAAAATTTATAATGGTAATTGAACTGAGTCAGTGCAATTTGGTCTGAAATCATACGCGTGATTTCAAAATAGAACGAGCGCGCAGCGCGAGTTCGATTTGAAATCACGTATGATTTCAGACCAAAATTGCACGACCCGAAGTTCAATTACCACTTTATTAGATCCATTTTTAAATCGCACAATTTAATAGCCTAAATACAGGAGCAAGATTTTAGCCAGGACCAATATTTATTGAAGTCCCAAATTTGCCAAACAATGGCTTTTTGTCTTTTATTTTCCTGCAATATGATTGGTGAGTTTAAAAAAGCCTTAAAATCTGATTGGTTGTTTTGTTTTACTGTCCCATTCTCATTGGCTGAGAAAAATATGTGATTTAGAGCAAAAGATAGTGCGATTCGTGAATAAATCGCACCGCTGAGAACCAACCACATTACAAGGATAACCAGTGATTTCAAGGGAAGGGAAAATCCCACAATTTAAAAGGACGTGGATGTAAGGCGTTCGTATAGTTGCGGACATAATTTGCTCCCCAGAGTAACGGTTTTGTTCACGCTTTCACCTATATCTTTTTTCCTTCCGATAATTTTGTTTTGATATCTTTAAATTAAAGAGAATATCATGTACACTATTATTAAGCAATAAAAAATCTAGGTCACCATGCTCGTTTAAAAGAAAAGAAACATTTATTTCGCTATCGAGCTTAGCTTGAGGGAAATTTCTTTTGTTATACGTGGGTGCACACACTAATTTACCCGCATTAATGGTGCGAAAATCGTGCGCAGTAGGGATGCGCAATCCAATACTGAGGAATCACCTTAAGGCGGGGGTAAACATGAATAGGAGTGAAATTTGAAGTGATATAAAAAAGGAAATTGTTAGGATTAAGATGGGTTGGAAACACTACCAGACAGTTGACCCCCACAAAAGAGAGCCCCGGGTTGCTAGGGGACTGTTTGGTATCCGTCTACTAATTCTTCACTTCAAATTTCAATTTTCCAAATCCATCAAATCTTCAACATTTCATATTTTCCTCAATTTAACCTATCCTTTGAGAAAAAATATCTCTGTCCCAAAATGCCCAAAAATCACCCCAAAATTGACACAAAACCGCCAAACAGTGGTTAATGAGATGAGAAGAGAGATTAATAGTGTCGCTTGAAACGTGACCGAGATATTGGCAGAAAGGCCGTGTTAAGCGACGTCAAAACAGCCTCCATGTGTACCCCCGCCTTAAGGTTACTTCCCACCTTCAGAGGCCAAAAAAATCGTTTTTTCTTTTTTTTGACAAAATTTGAGTTTATCATTTTATCTATTGTTTCCAAAAGAAAAATTTTAAAAAATTCAGAAAGCCGCCGAGTTATTTAGAAAAAACGTATTTTCAAATAAAGTTAATAAACTACGACGGTGTTATAATCCTGTCAATGGGCGAGACCCCTGGAGAATTTTTCGCGGCAAACGCTAATCGCTCGTATTTCATATCATTTGCATATTTGTATTTACATCACGTACTTGACAAAAATTCCCACGTGGAGGATCTTTACGCTAACTGCTATGGAAAAATCAAAAGCAGTAAAAACTCCTTGGGTAAAGAAGAAGAAAAAAACGAGTTGCAATGCGATGCTTTTCCCGGGAAATCGTGATCTATTGTCACAGACGCTAGGAGATCCTGTTGTTCCATTGGTTTGTGGTTTTATCAGGCGTGATAATCTCCGGGCGTGGCGCGAGTTGTTTACGAACCTTTACAAGCTTAAATCTCGCATTTGATTTTTGGAGGAATACATCCACTTTGAGCGAATTTATAGGGTACGCAGATTTGACGGATTGTCGTGAAATTTCGCCACAACATTCCAGATATAATGACAAGCCAAAGTGTGTCGGGAAATTTTGATATTTAACATATTTTTCCCGTGGCGTCCATTTACGCAACACGTCTCGCATATTTTTAGCTACTCCAACTTAAGATGGGGATATCTCGACAACCAATCAGAATATCGAAAAAGCCCGACACACTTTTGTTGATTGACGCCTTGGGAATAGGACTGTACAGCCATTTTGCTCGTATGGCGGAATCCGATACCCGATAAATTCAATACAAGAACCCTCGGTCGTTTCACGCCTTACCGCCTCCTGAGATT
>OZ026600.1:30601879-30609379 GCA_964020085.1 Micromussa lordhowensis
ACTTATTATTACAGCCAACACTTTTTTCAGTCAGCCTAAGATATTGCTTTTTCTAGTCATTTACATGTAATTAGCATTTAAGAACCCATTTTAAAATGCTACTATGATCAAATTTTTACCCCTTGATTTTTTAGGTCAATCACATAGAATTCTATGAAAGATTAAAAACGCTGTTTACCATTTACAAATGTCTGCATTGGTTCAGGAGATATTTAAGTTTTAAAAATGGGTAAAATATGCAAATGAGATTACTGATAATGTCGTACACTCAACCAAATATTACTTGAAGTATATAAATAGCGCTATCTCGGTCAATTTGCAGCAGAAACCATTGAAACTTGGTAGGCTAATAGTTCTAAATGCAACACATCTACAGCTATAATAATTTCTGTTCTCATGGCAACCCACTCTTTTACAGTCCCCATTACCTTGATATCAATATTTTAGTGATGTTAAGCTTGGAAAACATTAAACAAGGCTATGAACTCAACCTATTGTATTTATATGCTTGCTGGATTATGCAGATGAGGCACCATCGGCAAATACCAACATAGAACCCTAAAAGTAGTCAAAAAAGCCTTTAATATTGTGAAGGTCTGGAACCTAGTATGTTGCCATGGTTTACACAACAAAAATTGTTAAGCTCATATTGCGGAGCACCTCTAGTAGAGTCTTACTGTAAAAATTCAAACATTTATTATACAAATTAACTGGGATATCCTTGTTTATCATATTTGATCAAAATGCGGTTGAGTGTATGACGTCATCATTTAGCTATTTTGCATACATTGTATTTCAAAAACTTGAATATCTCTGGAACAAAAACAGTAATTAGCATTTTCACTCTCGCACAGACTACTTGTTTATGTCTTAAAATGGCTCAGATTTGAAGGATGCGATTTACTGGCACTTTAAAATACAACTAAATTTGTCTGGCTCTTAGGAGGGCAATATTACATAAAAGGAGAACAGTGTCTTTGCACTCATTGCTAAGCAAGATTAGGGTAGTTATGCATGATTTCTAAATCCACAAGTATGCTATTAGAAAAAAAATCATCTGTCTGATATGTCCTGGGTGCATGTAGATTCTATACACTAATACATGTTTACAACAAGAAATCCAACTTTATGCTTCAATCTCCCCAAGCAGAATTACAAGAATAAAATTAGCCAAAATGAAATATGTGCTGAGCTCTGTTCATAAAGGCAATACAATAAAACAGCATGGAGTAAAATGGCTATGTGAAAATTATTACACATAGCCTGTTTATTAAACTCAATATAAACCAAGCGAAAATATCAATACAAGTTATCATTAAATAAGTATTGCCTGCGAAGGTGAGGGCAATGAAACCGCTACAACACTAATATCCGCACTGCACTAGAAAAGAGGCCGGAGTTGGGGAGGCGGTGGGTCGATAAAATGTTTGTGTGTCAACGAAATCACAAACACGACATCCATTATACGAGGATTCATGAATACGACATTATTCGTGCACGTCATCGCAGATTCAAATTTCCAAACATTAACCTCGGTACCAAGCCTCCAACCTCTCCTCGCGCAATGAGTAAAATCATTATGTAAATACATGGTTCAATTGTCGCATAAAATTTTATTTCTGAGCAAATAATGTGTTTACAGAACTTATCATGAACACAACAACTTTTGCAGCATGTTTTTCCTCATTTCAAGAACGTTGCTTAGTAATATTACATAAATGTTTCAGTTACACAGTTATTGAAGTGTACTTACTCTGTAGTTTTTATCATCGGCATTTGTGATGATGTAAAACTGATCATCCCTGTGGTCAACATAGTATTCCATCCCCTGCTGCCTGGGATGTAATGGCTGGGAAATAAACGACCCATCCCTGATGTCGACAATGCTAACCTACAATATTAAAAAGAAAGACACCAACTTCATTAGCCACTAGGGTGACTACAAGTACAATGTATGCAATTTTGAATTTTTATATTGTTTTGCTTTTTGTATCAATGCTACCTGTATGTTATGTGTGCTATGTTACAAAATAATGTCCAATACTTCTAAGGCAATCACATGATAGCGTCATTTCATCACCAAAATTGTTCATTACTTCTTTTTCTTGTTGGGGTGCATAGGCAACCAGCCTAACTTAAGAATAGAGTCAATACTGTTCACATAGCATCCAAAAACAAAACTGGCTGCTGCAAACTGGATGCGCTGTAACCTTTTTAAAAGGCAATCAGTAATTGGATAGAATATTATATCATTAAAGTGTAGAACCAGACATTCAACTAGATGTTTTCTAACATACCGGTAGTAGTTTGTAAAGTTTTAGAGATAATTATGAATTACATTGTAATTTTTAAAAAGCACTTAAATCAGCAAAGGCTGGCCATACACAAAGGTTAAAAATTCCAAAATATCCATACCCCCCCCCTCCCACAGAAGGGATTGGAATTTCCTGGGGGTAGGGGAGGGATTCTGTAAGACCAAAACATTTAAAGAAATGCATGAAGATTGCTTGGAATTTGGAGCCCTGGGTTTTATAAAAGGAATCCCTTCCGTGGGAGAAGTATTGGATATTTTCTGGAACTACAGAATTATTATACTAATTAATTAATGATTCTCATTCTTGGAATTGGGTAATGTACATGTAGGAACAGAATCAATGTCTGACAAATGTTGTGAACTCCACTGCAGTTTCCAAATTTAATGATCATAAAAGAAAATTAAACGAATTAAATAAACTCTGACATATAGTTGCACTAAATTGATGGCATTGTGTAAGTGTGCTATTGATATACAGAACAAAATAAATAACTGTATAGTTGATCAATCTACTAATAAAAATAAATTCCAGCCGCATGTAGGTTTGTCACAATAATTTTCATCACTCTTAACACACAAACACGGTTACACTTACTTCAGAGGTTGATCTTGAGTTACAGTTTATTGTAATAAACTTCCTGTCTTTAGTAACACTCACATCAACAGTGTATCTAAAAAGAAAAATCATCTAGAATGAAAGGAATGCTCAATCATAAAAGCTTTGACTTCTTTTGTTCTTTACTTGACATGCACAAAAAAGAGAGCAAATTTGGATCCTCAGAGGATCCAAAAATTTGGTCATAAGTTAAATTATTCAACTTGTTTTTGCTGTAAAAACACTGCCATCAGCAGAGCATACATTTTTAATTTACCGGTAAACACCAAGAGCAACTCCATTATGAATGTGAATGAATTAATGTGAATTTATATACCGCACATATCACATCATGTCTCATGGCGGTTTACAATTCTATCGAGTGAGATCGGACGTCAGCTTGTGAAGGCGCCTCTGGCTGCCGCTATGATCCATATTTGATCTCACTCACCCACCCAACCCATGCATGAAATGTATGATGAAACTAGAGATAGACCACAACACCGGGAACTACGTGCCCTTCTCTTTTTGATAAGTGTGTGGGTTCTTTAACGTCCCCTGGTAACCATGTAACACTGAAGATGTACATGTAGGAGACGGGGCCTACGGTTTATAGTCCTTATCCGAGAAGACTTGAATGTCTAGCCATTTGCAGATATAATTACAAAGGCAGCACATTCTCCTCAGTTATTTTAAGACCCTGAGTGTTGGTCCGGTCTGGGGCTCGAACCTTCGACCTCCCGCACAGCAGACTGGCGCTCTACCAACTGAGCTAACCAGACGGCGGTTATTCATTAGGGCCAAACTCTCTGTTTAACTTTCAATGCCTTGTAATTTATTCATCTCTTCACTATATATACTCTATTTCATCATTTTACTTTCATTTGATAATGACGTTCTGGAAACGTCAAAACGTCATGATATGTTTTATAATAATATCTCAGACTTTTATTGTCAAATGTTTTACCAAATCTTTACTTATTCGAATTCCAGGTTTACACCTTATTTTCAAGTAAATTAAAGTACAATGTAATTATCCTCTAAACACACCTTTCATCTTCCTCTTCATATAAGACAACATCCGACAGAATACTCTGACAAGTTTTGTGCCACAAAACAGTATGTGGGCGATTGTTATCATCCGCCCTGGTGAAGTACAGCGAGAGATCATCACTTCCCCATTCTAAATTGAAAGCACATCCATTGACATTGTACACATTAAAAAATGTATGAAGTCGATCTCCAGCTGTGATCATTTATTAGATGGGCGTGTTTAAAACACGAAATGGCGAAATGATGGAATGGCACTTAACAATGTGGGATACGGTTAATCCATACAATTATTGAGAGCTAACCACCTTCAAGTCAGTGATATTTAGGCTAACCAAAGCACTGTTTAGGCTAACTGGAGTGACATTTCATCATTTCACCATTTCATGGTTTAAACACGCCCTTATTAGACAGCACTGACATTACTAGTCTAATTTACTGCTGCAGTAATGATGAAAATCATGCATTTCAGCAACGTGATCAGTCAGTAAGTTCCAATTATGTCACAACATTTGTGGCACAATATAACGTGCACTTGGAAAACAATCATTACTGTGCACTGGTAGTTATGGAAAAATAACTTATATCATGAATTGGGACCTGACCAATCAAAATAAGGACCTAGTTCTAAGCTGAAATCATTATGTGTCAGGTATCAAACTCTGCCCATACCTGACCATCTTAAAAATAATACTTAAAACAGCAACTGCAGTACTAAATACTGTGCTAGCAAACTTCATAGCCTCAGCAGGAAACTGGCAACTCACCAAAATTGACGACTTTAGGTACGGCATCAATAAAGTTGATCATTCCTTCATGTGCTTCTGTGATATATAAGCTATGAGTTCCCTCGCCACTTTTGTCAAGCAAGAAACCAATATACTAAAGCACGGACATGGAGAAACAGGCAAGAAATCTATTTAGCAACTTACAATGTACATTATTTAGTTTCACACACCACCAAGAAAAGGTTTTTTAAAAAATCCCTTTCCACAGTACAATGTCATGCACAATTATAAGCTCAAATACCACACAGGCGACAAAGCACTGCTCCACAAATAATTCAGTTAAATAGTCCACTCTGAAGAAATGAATGATCATCACAGTTCTGGACACAACTTATTTAACAGCTGCGAAAGTAAGGCCTGAAAAAAATTATGCTTGAATAGGATTTACATGTAAACCCATGACATCTGCTATACTGGTACAGTGTACTGCACCTGAATTTAAGTTGACTGTGTATATTTACATATCTGTGATAATCATTCAAAGACATGTCTTTACATCTTTCTCTGCAGTTCAAATAAATGATTATATGATCTTTCATACTGTATAATCATTCACTTGCACTGTACAATCTCGACTGATACAACATTTAAGTCCCCTCCCAAAAAAGCTCTCTTACTAGTTATTTTTCAAAACACTGGTTACGTATGCTGGCCAATCGACAATCACACAGACTAGATCAAATAAATATCCCCACCTTTCCTGAGGGAGACATTTTAATCTTTGGTATGTCCACATGAGAGTACCTCTCAAGTAACTCATTTTCATCAAGAATTGTTTCGGGATCACTATAGGAACCATCTGATGATAGAAAAAAATACAATAATTTAATATACAGTTATTGAATAGGTATATACTCTAGACACTCAACATGTTCTTAACTTTGAATCTGACTGGTAATAATCTGAGTCCAATAAATTATTATTGTCTATTTGCCCATAAAACCAATCACATGACCGTGCATAAAATGTGCTCTTGAAAGGGAAAATTGTTCTGAGCTTTTGATTTTGGACCGCAACATCCGTCACAGAATGCATGTCTACTAAATAATCAAAACAAAATTACACCTCTCACCTACAGTGCACTTAAAAAAACTTAGGGCTGTAATCTATGTGTTTCAACAGAACAGTGGTAATGGACCCATGGGAGAACTCTCACATAAAAAGGATGGGGGTGCTTGTCAGAAATTTTGAGAAGAGCCCCTTAGGGGTCCAAGAGGTACCAATTCTAAAATGTTCAGCATTATCTCCTGTGACATTTTTTTTGGCTCAACAACCTAAAAGGTACTGCAAAAGCTCCTACTGTGGAATTTTGAGGCTGAACACCCTACGAAGTAAATGTACATAAATCGCTTTTTTAAACTATAAAGTTATATGCAAGGCTGTATGTTTTGGAGCACAATGCTTTCCTTAAATACCTTCTAATATTTTTCTTCTACAATACACAGGAAGATAGAAGTTTTTCGGTGGATTGCTCAGATGGTACATGTAACCATCTAGTTCCTACAAGGAAAGACAGGTTAAAAATTAACATTGTAAATTAAGTATTGGAGAGGCCTGTATCTGAGCAAAGACAGTCTCCTTGAACAGAAAAAGGGAAAAATGATCATTCACCATATGATTACAAATTTTGATATAAAACTATATTAATTTTTAATTATTTTATTATTCCAGGCCAATGCATATCTCTTAATTCTTGGTAACAAGTTTGATACTGACAGACTCCTTAGAAAACTGCTCTGATCACCAATTGTGTATCAATAATAATACTAAATAAAAATTATAATGATGCGAGCTTCAGGAGAACATATAAATTTGTTGAATAAATCTGACAGACTCACTTCTGGTACTGACTCATCATCAAAGTGTTTCTCGATCATTTTGTTCATTTCCTTTACCAGTTTCTCTTGGAAGACTTCTGTGTCAGCCAATACAGCATCTGCATATCTAGAAAATAATGGCAGTGACAACAGAGATTGAAGTAAATAAAATCTATATATTTGACTAAGGGACAGACCATTATTTTTTTTTGACTGGGGGCTGGAGAATTTCCAAAAAAAAATTCCAGAATAGCAAAAACTGCAGAACATTGCTAGGGAAGAAATGGAAAAAAAATTGAACAAGTGCTTTCTACTATTCAGGTCCCACTTTTGATGTTAAAAAAATTCTTTCACATTAGCTGCATGTATTACCAAGCAAATTAATCCTGTACCATCCAATTAATAATAAATTATTATTAACCCACTGACGCCTGTGACTAATAGACTAATAGCCAACTGTTACTGACTTAGAAGCCCATTGACTACTACAAACACTCAACAACCACTGAGTTGAAGACAATAGGTTTTAACTCCTCTTGGAAAAACTTGGAAACTTTTTTAGGAGCAACTTGAGTCATTGACTGATAAACATCTTTCCTGTATTTCTATGAAATGAAGCATACCTATTGGTAGATAATGAACTTTTAAACACCATCATCTCTTTCCTTAGATAAACTACAGTAACAGAATAATATCTCACCTGTTTTCTTTTCTTATATATTTTCGAACAGCCTAGATTGAAAATAGGAAGGAAAAATGAACTTAGAAATCAATTTGATTTATAGCAACCATTGTTAGTAGTCAGTGGATCCGAGTATTTATAAAATAAGGGAAGGTACGTTTTTTATTGGGGAGGGGGTGGGCCGGGGCTTCAGAGGGTAGGGTCATTAGTAAATATTTTACAAATTGGAGAGGGTCAAACCTGTTTGATACGCA
>OZ026600.1:30611879-30621879 GCA_964020085.1 Micromussa lordhowensis
TCAAGTCGGACTTCAACAAACACTAATTAACACATAGGAAATATAGTTTTGCTCACCTGGAGGTGTAATTCACACAAATATATATTCGTCAAATCTGTTTGTTTTTGATCTAGCGCCATTCAAAAGCCGCCATGTTCCTTTGTTTTTCTTGCACCAGGCTCTCTCTGCCAATCAGTTTCTCCAACTTGTCAAGGGGCTAGGTCACGCTATTTTAAGTAATTTTGTTTGATTTTGTTAATTATGAGCTCTAAACGTCAACTTGGCAGAGCAAGAGTCTTTCATTTGCAAAAGTACAGCCACACAACAAATAATATGAAATTGAATTTATTGTGTTAAGGACGTTCGCGCCCAAAAACTTCCCACACACAGATTTTTTTTAAACTTTGACTGACGGTAGAAAATGATAAGATTAGGTAAAAAACGTAAAAAAAATCGGGGGTCACCGAACTAGTTTTCAAGATAAGGCGTAGCTCAGACCATAGCATTTCTACGATTTTCAGTCATTCGAGGCGATTCTGGCCAGATTCATTACTATCGGCATATATTTAAGTTGAAGAATCATCTCTAAGCTATGAGTGTTTAATACGGCTTATATAGGCCTATTTGATAGATCTTTGCTACATATGTCATTAAATCTGCTAGAATTAGCCTTAAAAAAGACAACTTCTAAGTCACGCACACCTGTATCCATGTAACAATTTGACCATTTTTTACTAGTATATGACAAATAATTAAAACTTCCCACACACAGATTTTTTTGTTTTTTTAGTATAATGAAGAGAGTCAAAAAAGGAAGTGATCTGCCGAAAAAAAAGTGGGGGTCACCGAGCTTCCCACAAAAATATTCGCACACCAAGTTAACGCAAAGGTCATCAGCTCTATATTTTGTTAAGTTTTCGACTTGGTGCGCGCGCTCAAAAATGACGTGGCACGCGCGTGACCAATGAATAGCGTGCGCACTAGAGATGCGCAGTAGCAATTGGCGCGAACGTCCTTAATTTATTAATTGTTTTGATATAAACGGAGACAAGGTAATATCAAAATATCTGCGGTACGTAGTTTCAGCACGTTCGGTATCTGGTATTCTTATTGTGTTTTACAATCAGGTGCTTTATTGTTACGTAATACACGTCAATTGCGTTTCATATAAGGCTATCAACAACAACAAGACTTTATTTACCCCATAATTATTACAAGAAAAAAGAAATATCTATATATGTACAGTAGATGATAGGGGTACTGGCTGCCCGAAATAACTTAAAAGTTAAAAATGCCAGGCAGCCAGTTGAAAGAAAAGATATTTAAATGTTAAGGTCAGGGACACGAAAACAGACAGACATAGATACACACAAAAATAGAGATAAACAGAATTAAACTACCAGTATATTAAAATGACTTAAAAATTCTTACATTGCAAAACAGTATTATATCTTATCTTAGAATTACAAAATCAGATGTTTAGTAAACTTCGATAAAATGCTGTTTCATTTTCTTTTTAAATAAAGACAAAGGAGATTATTTAATATTTTCATCAATGGAATTCCATACTGATCGATGGACCTTGAAATCTAATATTGAATATTCCATAATTTGTTCTTGCTTTTGGAGGCTGTTGTCGGTTAGTGATTTTCCTTTGGGTCTGCTAACGCCACACGCTACACCGCTTTTTTTTTATTTTTGTGTCGTGGATTTATTGCATGTTGTTGTGTGTTTCCCTCTCTTCAGTGTGGGGATTTTGGCCCATTCGAGCTCGACCTGCCCGAAACCTGCGGATGCTTGCAAGAGCAACGCTCGCCGTGATTGACTAGATGACAGTTCGTTGACCATCGTTGATGCTGATGCTCAAGTTGGGTGCGATTTTTTTTAACTTTTTGTTTTCCAGTAGCTACGAATTTAGTGTTAAAGCCGCGGTAGGTCGCTTGAAGTCCTTGCTTAACTTTTGTGCTTGACATGATTAGTCGTGGTTACACAACGGATTACCATTTGCCGAATATCTATCACAGTGTTTTCTAAAGAACAACAGTTCTGCGCTTCAGCATCCAGAGTTTGTGGTCGAAGCAATGAGCGAGCTTCTTAGTAATGGTTGTGTTGTTGAGCATGACGTTCCTCCGTTCCCTGTGAATCCCTTAGCAGTCGCGAAAGGAAGGAAGTTGCGTCTTGTTATTGATCTTAGGCATGTTAACAATTGTTTAGTTAAACCCAGATTCAAATATGAAGACTTGCGCTCGCTATCCCAAGTTCTAGATGAAGGACACTGGTTTTTCACATGGGACCTTAAGTCCGGCTACCATCATGTTGATATTTGTCCTAATCACCAAAAGTATCTCGGTTTTGCTTAGCCTTTTTGCGGCGTTGTTAGATATTTTACCTTTGTAGTTCTTCCTTTCGGCCTTAGAAGTGCCTGCTTTTGTTTCACCAAGTTGATGCGCCCTTTAAACGTTGGCGTTCTATGGGGCACAACAGTTTCATTTATCTAGACGATGGTTTCGGTAGTCAACCAGATAAATGTTCCGCCACAGCAGCAAGCTTCATTCAGCGCAAAGAGCGTTCTTCAACTGGTCTTCTTTGTAAGGAGGAAAAGTCGCAAACCCCAATGCAAACTGGCGAGTGGCTCGGTTTCGTACTCGATTCTGTTTCATTGTCATTTCGAATTCCAGAGAGGAAAGTCTACAAACTTAAAGGCTTGTTGGATTCAGCGATTCAGGCGGGCTGCCGGCTCTTCATTCCGTGAGTTAGCGAGAATCGCTGGTACTACCATTTCAGTTTCTTTGGCAGTCGGCCCAATTTCTTGTCTTTTGACCTGGCAGATGTACTTCGCCACTGAAACCAGGTCAGCATGGGACAACAGTATTCATGTTTCTTCCAGTCCTCTACTCGAGCTCAAATTTTGGTACTGCAACATTGATTGCTTTAACGGTTATTCTACAAGGCCACCATTAGCGACCCATATCGTTGTGTTTTCCGATGCAGGTGATATAGCTTTTGGAGGTTTTTCAGCTTGCTCTAGAAGGCACCGTTGTTAGCGGCATGTGGGAATCCGAGGATATCGGCCAAAGTTCTACTTTCCGCGAACTGAAAGCTATTTATTTCGTGTTGCTTTCCTACGTTGCTCAATTGAGACACAAGAGAGTTAAAATCTTTACTGACAATCAGGGCGCCACCAGAATTGTAGCTATCGGAAGCTCCAAAGTTCATCTCCAGGCTCTGGTTATGGACATTTTTAATCTCTGTCTTGTTTATAGTCTCCACGTCGACCCTAATAACGGCTGCGGAGGAGATCATCTTGTTTACAGCATTGTTCTGGAAGCGCAATGGATTCCAAGGTCACACAATGAGAGGGCAGGTCTTCTCGGCACATTTGTTGACAAAGATGACTGCTCCATCAGTCCTTCTGTATTCCGAGTTATTGATGCCAAATGGGCCCTCGCACAATTATGCGGTTTACGTCCCATTACAACGCCCAGATTCTAAGGTTCAACTCTAAATTTGCTTCCCCCCGGCTGAACGGCGTTGACGCCTTGGTTCAGGACTGGCGAGATGAGAACAACTGGGTCTGCCCTCCTGTGAGTGCCATCGAGCCTTCTGTTAGAGCTCTCTCGTCCTGCTCTAGTTACGGTACTTTCGATCGTCCCTCATGGAAAGTCCCGGCCAGAGGCAAGTTTAGAAGGCGCATCCCTCGGTCTTCAGCGGTTACCCGAGATTTAGAATGTTAGCCTTACGGGTAGATTTTAGGTGAGCTCTTGTCATCTTAGTTTGCCATGCAGGTCTTTTTTCTTTCAGCTCTACTCCTCAGCTATTATTGCTGATCTTCTAGTTTAGCCTTGCTTTGGTTTTGTGATTTTTTATGCCATGTTGTGCTTTTGCCTGATTTGGCAGTGTCTTTGTAGCCAGTAGTTTGACCTCCGTTAGTTTTACGCCATTTGCCTGATTTGTCATCATCATTTGACCGGTATTTTGGGATAAGTTGTTTTAAAGCCATGTTTACTATTTTATTGTGTTTTGCCTGATTTGACAGTATCTCTTGGGCCGAGGTTCGGCCTCTTTTTCTGCTTGTATTATGCATTAAATTATTGTATTTCTCCTTTTTTATGTTATTCTACCTTTTTTCTTGCTTACTTTTATTTTGTTATATTTCTTGTAGACTTTCTACAATCGGGGATTTGGCGCGAAGCAAATTCTCTGGTCCATCCATCTTTGCGTAGGCTTGTTCCAAGCCTTCTCCATTTACAGTTGGAGTCCAAGGCTCCTTCCATTGTACAGAAATACAGATCTGGCTGGCTGAAGTGGCGTCAATAGGCAGCATCTAAGATTGGCGTTCAAGTTATTCCAGCTAAACCTCTGCATATTGCGCTCTTTATCACGCGAAGTAGGTGTACTGCCACGGCCGCGGGGGGGGGGGGGGGGGGGGGAGGGGGAGGGATAGAGAGGAAGATTACAGAACCTAAACCGAACCTGCCTAAATCAGAACGCAAAGCTATTAGAGAACTTAAAGAAAACTCAGAAATAAATATCAAGAAGGCAGACAAAGGAAGCACCACTGTCATAATGAACAAAATAGACAAGATTAAAGAGGGCATGACACTAATCGAGGTCAAAAAACACTACAGACCCCTTGAAAAATCAATGGTAGAAGAAACCGCTAGCTAGGAAAGTACGAAACACTATTACAGAACTCTATCAAAAGAAACACATTGATGAAATGTCATTAAAATGGTTGTCTCAAACACCGAACCCTCCGCGCATTCCAGTTTTCTACACTCTTACAAAAACACACAAGGTCAACTTGTCAAGTCGACCAATAATCTCTGGATGCGATTCCCCTACTGAGAGAATTTCAGCTTTTGTTGACAGTCTCCTTCAACCAATAATGAAAGAACAGCAATCATACATTAAAGATACAACTCAATTTATTAACTTCATTGAAGGAACGAGAATTCCACAAAATGATTGATACATGCATCTACAAAGGAGCACGTTTTGAAAAGAAATCTATCCTTGACACGCGTACTTATTTGAAGCCTATTGAGACATTCCAGTGCACGCATTTTAAATCCTGTCACCCACCCGGAGTCAAAAAAAGGCTTCGTGAAAGGTGAAGGCCTCTTCACACAAGCAGGAGACTTTCGTAGAAAACATAAGAATATTCAAACTACGCCTTCGAGCGAGAGGCTACCCAAACAACCTTGTAGATAAAACGCTCTCGGAAGTCAAATTATCTGACAGAAAGAAAGCTCTCCAAGAAAACACAAGAGTGCGCAAAGAAATATTGCCCTTTGTAACGCAATACAACCCATCTGTGCCTAACCTAAAACACATTCTAATGGAGAAATGGCATCTTATAGAATTACAACCTAAACTTAAAGAAATGTTCAAAGAACCTCCGATCATTTCTTATAAAAGAGGCACGGTTTATTAAGAGATATACTGGTTAAAGCCAAACTGTAGTCAACCTCTTTTACGCTACATGTAAAGAAGCCATTACATTCATGCGACACGTTTGCGGGATCTGTGAATGGCCTGTCACTATTTAATTACCATGTTTCAAATTAAATAAGCCCCTCCCCCTCTATTTAAGTCCTTCCTTTCTACTAGTCTCCCGTAAATGCTTGAAATAAATCAGCCGCACGCTTAAAGAGTATTTTAGAATTAGGTGAGAGCGAGGGCAAGAGATGACTGACATTTCAGGCTAGTGTAAGCACTAAAAAATAAAAAAAAAACGGATTTCAACGGCGTGTTATGGGAGCACGATGAAAATGTATTTTTCACTATAGTAGAGGAAAGAAGAACGGAACATTGTTTGATCAGGGTAATTATTCAGGATGCTTCTTCCATATAATGTGACCGACTTAGGTTTGTGTAGAGTAAAAAAGGAACATTTGACAGCACTTAGAGTTTTAATATAATTTATAGTTATGACTTAAGCCATGAACAGTTTACTTTGAAATTCAAGAGTTAGGCTGCGTCTCGAAAAAGTCACGGAAGTTTTCTCCGCTGAGATGAACAATTTATTGAAGAGATCAAAGACTATAAGAAAGTTTTCTCAATATTTGCGAAAAAAAGACCACTTTTTAGATACACTTTTTAGAAGATCGGTACCACAGACATTCGAGAAGAATCTGTTTTCGTTCACTGAACCTAAGTAAGTACAGAAAGACAGTTTGTTCTTTCCTTACTAATCAGGGACTGCTGAAGGGAAGGGGCTGCTAAAGCTACCACTTTTTTTTACTCGGGTTGACATTTTTTAGGGTGCGCAAATGCATGATAAACGGCGGAGCAATGACCCCTAATACTTGCTTGTCTTGGACATATTTTTTTTAGCCCTACCACTTTAAAATGGCCTCCGCGGTCCCTGCTAATCTTCGATTTTCGTAACTTGCTAAAGGATAATGTTTGCAGCGGACGCTTCGGGGCATTATTAACAGCAAGTGAAGTGAGTCGATGCTTCTGTGTTTTGGCGATTATATCATAATATCTAGAACTTTCTGCCAATGTTTCCCATAACAGAATGAACAAGCTAAATCAATATGTTTATTACTCTACTCTACTCTACTCTACTGTACACTCTACGCTTCTCGACTCGACTCTACTCTATACTCTACTAATAATGTATAAATAACTCGCCGACATCCTCTCTCTCCCTCAACGAACGCGCCGCCAGATTAAAATTGAGTATTTATTTAATACGTTTTCCAGGCCGTTTTCGTGAAAGCTTAACTCAAATAATTGCCCGTCGAGTATGAAGGGAAAAAGATTTATAGTTAATAACAACCTGTTTTTTCATGCGATGTTTTGAAAAAGCAATTCGCCCAAACCATAATTCGTGAACGGGCCATCTTAGCGGTTCGTATGACAAAATTCGGACTGCTTAAATTCTCCTTTAAATCGTGGACCAGATTGCTATATAACAAGGTGAATCAAAAAAGTTCAATTAAAGGACTGTTGTTTCACAGGACTCTGCACTTAGTACAAGAGTCCGGTCTTGACAGGAACGTTCAGTCCTTTCATATTTTTTTCTTGTGAGGCGCAAGTTCCACTTTCACCGGGCTATAACACATGACAAAGCTAAGTATGAGCGAAATCTAGTTCCTCGCGTTTTATACCAACAAACTGTCAACGGGGCCAGCCTAGCCTAGATCTGGCTATTGATAGGAGAAAGCGAAAGCTTAGTCGAGTTCTTGTTCTATCATACAAAAGTTTGAATTTATGTTAACAATGTTTTCGACTTAAATGAAAAGGAATGACGTTTTGTTTCTTCTAATTAAATTACAGCTAAAAGCCACACTCTAAAGTTAAAAGCCAGACTTTTAGGCGCGTATAATTTTGCTTTTCGCTCGGTAATTGATCAATTAATGGTAGAACATGGCATAAACCTTCAATCAAAATTTTTGCTTTGCGTCTGAAAAATCAAATTGTGGTTTGGTAACGCACTTCATTAGAATATATTAACTCGGTAAAGAGGCGTTCCACAGTACAAATTAAGCGGTGCATTTCAATCATTTACCACTAGCAGTAAGAGCAACACTCGAATCTCTTACTCTTTCGTTTTCTGTTCTGGCACCGCTATGAACAAGTTCTCATCCTCGTTGGTGTTCCTGTCCATCGTTGTGTCCTTTCTACTGTTAGTTTCTACTCAAGATGGCGAAGCTGCACTTGCAATCCCTATTTGTCCCAATAGACCAGACTGCCCGAAAACGAAAACTACGAAAGAACCATTTCAGGCCAGGCGATCGCAGGTAAGGGACGGACCATTAGAAAAGTGATGGGGGGGGGAGGGGAATTTTCAGCTTGCACGAATTTTTTTTTTCGCTCACGGCTTGTGCAGGAATTTTTTTTTCAGGTGAAACCCTCTGCACGAATTTTTTTTCAGACAAATATTGCTCAGTTTTGAAAAGGTCATAGACAGGCCAACACAGACTCCCCTATGTGGTTTTACGGTAGCGGCACGTAAGCCTCTAAAGTTTTGTTCTGACGAGTATGTCTTTGAGCGATTTACCTTTTCTGAAAAGTTAATAGACAGGCCAACACAAACTCTCTTATGTGGTTTTACGATAGCGACACGTAAACCTTAACAGTTTTGCTCAGACGAGTATGTCCTAGAGCGAAGATAGCCTGCCTGGCAATGAAAACCACACTCTGTGGTTCTTAATGTTTGTTAAAAGTATCAGTGGCAGTGTTGCTGCTTAGATTGTTGACTAGTTTATGTTGGTAAGAGTTAAAGTTTTAACGCTACCACTACATGTAAATGGAATTTTTCATTTTATTATAGAATCATTATTCAAGGCGATAAGACCAACACTCTCATTTTATTGTGGGCAGAAATAATTTTATAGCATATTTACAAAGATACCAAATTCTAATATTTATATTTTTTACTATAAATTTTATATGTTGAAAAGTTAAATATCGAAACTGTTTATGGAATACACAGGGTACACGACTCGCTGCCAATGAAAACCACACTTTATGGTTCTTAATTTTTGTTAAAAGTACCGATGGCAGTGTTAATGTTGCTGTTTATGTGGTTGACAGTTTTAAAGTTTTAACACTTACTACTACGTGTGAATGTACTTTTTATTGTATTATAAAATTCTTATTCAAGGCACGGGCTCCTGTTCAAGGGGATAAGACTCATTCTCTAATTTTTATTCTGAGCATAACGAATTTTATAGCATCTAATCTTTACAAAGATACCAAATTCTAATATTAATTTATTAGAAATTTTATTTTATTCATGTACAAGTCAATCGCGGTTGTCGGTTTTGTTTGGTTTTCAACAACTGTTTAATGGTTTGAGTAACAACAAATCCAAACGTATATCCAGGGGCAGATTCTTAGCAATTTGTTGTTCTTCCCGCGAAAAGAAAACCAGCGCGCCTTCTTTAACTCCGCGAGGAAAATTCGACTGAAAACTGGATCAATTTCGCACAAATGCGTCAGGAGAAACACCACATCTTCTAATTCGGGAGGTAAATCTCGTTTTGTGCCCGTTTTCAATGACCGATGACGGGTTCATTCGAAGTCGAATTCTCTATAAAATGTAAGCGAACAATATTCCCGCGTTGTGAAAATTCATTATAAAAAATAAATTATGCCGCCAGATCATATCTGAAAATTACCAGGTTACTTATAGTACACAGTTTCTTTTATTGAAAGCAATTATCGCAAACCACAATAGAACCGCAAAATTAACAGATAAATAACGTCAAGCCATAGCAACCGGACCTGGACCTTCCTTCTGCATGAATTTTTTTTCTTTACCTTCTTCTTTGCACGAATTTTTTTTCTTGGCAATTTCCCTTGCATGAATTTTTTTTTGGTTTTTCCCCCACCCCCCCCATCACTTTTCTAATGGTCCGTCCCTAAAAAACACTCGGGTTTACAAGCATGTTTAGGCTTCAGTTTACTTTTCAGTACGATCTACAAGGGATTTTCCTAACCTCCAGTATTTCCAAGGGACTGACTACTCCGGCAGACGATGTAATTAAGACTTACATATACCGTGACGGAGTTTGCAGATAACTTAGTCGCACCCATTAGTTAACTTGAGTTAGCCCATAGTTTTCTGTGTCTTGTTGTGTCAGTTGCCACCTGAGGTAAGAGGACTTAGTATCCAGTTCCACTCCTCAAAGCACAAATAACCCTCTAAGTGAGGGAAAAAGTATCTCAGGGTATAAGTTATTTAAGTGTCTAGTTCATTCTAATTCATGTTTTGCATTTTGATTCGCTCCACGTACGGGCGTGGAAAATACACCAAGAATTGTAAAGATATATATGTTATTGAACTAACGTGAAGTCGCTCACCTGTTCGTTTTTTTGATGCATCGCAACTCGTGAATAAAAAACGTTCGTGCGCATTTTCCATGGAATAATCTCTATGTATATTCATTTTTTCGCATGCAGGTCTATGGACCGAGCCACAGGCGAGTTCCATAAACCTGCAAAAAAAACCTACAACGATAAGAAACAACGATAACAATATTTCTCCAATACGGAGCAAAGA
>OZ026600.1:30629379-30649379 GCA_964020085.1 Micromussa lordhowensis
AACCACACACCCGGGACCACAGACCAAGAAAAAATGATCGGCTGGCTATGGAACTAATTTATAAGCATATCTTTGCAAAGGCTGGCTGTAACTCTCTGGATTTCTTGGACCCAGTTGACAGAATATGAAGGAATTACAAGTTATAATTTAGTATTAGAAGAAATTATTGTAACAGATATAAAGCATTTGATATATTGTGTATTATGTACACATACATGTATAATTGTTTTTGTTTAAAAAAGAATATAAGCCAGAATACATGGAATTAAACTTCCACAAATTTGGGTACATGTATGCCTGCACTCAGTGAGGTTGTAGACTGCAAGCAGTCTCTCTTTAGCTCAAAGATCCATGAGAGAAATGAATGTAAACAAATGAGCAGAGGTAGTTTAGGACACCATGAGCCATGCTACAACAGCCCACAGCTTCCCCCTTGCCTCTATTCATTTGCATTCTACCCTGCCGTGTGATGTAAAAGAGAGATTGTCAGCACTCACAGCCTAGCAGAAAGGCTAATCTGGGCATGTCATGCCTTAACAGAGAATAAAGATTACCTACCATTAATAATTCTATTTCGCCATTGGTCTATGTCGCTAAGGAGTCACGTGAGATATGCGCGCGAAGCCTGAGCGTTCACACTTCAAAGGCAAAATGAGCATGATAGAATAGGTATCAGGGTGGGTCAACCCAAGATAGGGAGGGCACCTGACTCCTTAGCTCCAGACCAATGGCTTCATAGAATCTCAGTCAAACTTCGACTTAAGGTCTCGTTTAACCCTATATTATACTTAACTAATAGATTAGATACTGGAAGATCTATAAGAGTTTTGATGTTCAAAATTTTAAAATATATTTATTTGTACGTACCTGAAGAGCATGCTTTGAGGCTGCATACGCAGCGCATCTTGAACCAGCTGCAGCTGAAAAAGATTTGAAAATGTATTGAACAACTTTTCTAAAGTTTACTTCATTGCAAGTCACATCTGAATAAAATTTTGCGGAGATTTGGCAGATCAACCTGGTAGTGTGGTGGTATAAGAGGGATATAAATAGTCGATGGAGTGAAACAGAGGTTCCGGGTTCGATACTGGGTGGTTACTTACAGATTTTCTTTTTTAATTTAGAAGAGGAATATTTGTTAATAATTAAAACAATTTCTAAGCATTATGAAAATGACATCAACCATTTATTAAGCATACAACTGCAGAGGTTCCACTCAAAAGGGGTCCCTTTTCCACGCCTCAGGTACAGTATATACAAGAGTATGGATTTCACAAGTTGAGGGTGTAAGAAAGGGTAGGGGCTTTAATTAAAATAGTTTGCACAGATGCTCATTGTGGCTGTACATGTATATGCTTGATGGTTTCCTGCAAAATTGTTCAATTAACTTCATTCCAAAGGTTTAACATTTATCATCACAAGAGCTACATGTATGCAGAAGTACCTGAAGTAATGTGCCTCAAAATTATTATAGCCAGATTTTGGTAAGCCCTACATCAACATCTCACCCAATTACAGGGCTTGAAAAAAACTTCTGGTCTGCCCTTCACACAATTTAGCTCTCAAATTTTTCTTGCCCATCAGGAAAGTGAGAATGAAAAGTCAGGGCTGTCAACAAGGGCTGTAACCCAGAACACCTGTTGTGGCTGAGTACGTTTGATGGGCCCTTGATGTTACGGGTGAACTGGCCTGTAATTGATACAATTCACCCACAAAGTAATAAGTTTGCTACTGGTGTGAACAGGTGAATAAAAACTTAATGACAGCCCTGAAAAGTTACTTGCTGCAAGAAAATCTACTTGTCATGGATGACTTTTGCAAGGCCTGCCCAATATAAGTTTAACTTACCACATTTTCCAGATGCACTACTTAGAACAACAATTTGCCCATTTTTACTCTGAACCATGCGAGGGAGAACAGCTTTGGTTATTGAGATTGTACCAAGCACATTAATGTTCATGACGGACAGATCTACATCAAGGTCACTTTCCGACGATAAACCAAGTTGTAAAATGCCTGCACTGTTCACAAGAAAATCAATCTGTAATGAGAAAGAGCACACAATATTTACCTCAGTCCACACCTTGATACATATGTACACGCAGTGTATGGAGTTTTAGATGCTGTTACTCAATTCATAAAGTCAAGTCAGGTTGCTTACACATCTGGTACTAAAGTTTCGAGTCAAATATTGCCTTCAGTTGGTATTTACCCTTGCAGTCTGCCTGGTAAAATATACTAACAAGGGAAGTCCACTGCTATCTTGTATTACATGAGGTAATGACCAAGACACATTCCATGTAGCATAAGAGAAGGAAATGAGCACATGGTCGGCTAGCTGTGGTTTTCTCTTCAAGCTAGTTTTAGCGCAAGCATTCCTCTAAGCAATATATTAAGTGGATACTATAATCCGTGACATCAAGGGGGCCCATACTAAGCCGCACCTTGTGTTAAAGCTTGACTCTTAATATGGCAGCCAAGTGTTTGCACGATTCTGCTAATTGAGATGTCTTGTTACCTCAGAAATGTTGTACAATACCAGCAACCACAATAGTGGACATGAACATTATATTAATACTACAATTTAAATGCTTTAAACCGCTAAAATGCACAACAATTACAAACACCCCCATTCTTGAAAATTTGGGGATTGAGTTTAACAACCAGCCCCTAGGAATGTGCCATTCACTCTGGAATGAATGCACCATATTATGAACATCATTCATTAAATATCAAATATGTAGGTTTGCTTAATCATATCAAAAATTTATTTTATTATTAATTACTCATAAGTCTGTTAGTTAAGATAATTGATAATACCTTGCCAAAGTGCTTAAGAACTGTGTCTGCACAGTTGCTGTGCGATGCGAAGTCTGTAACATCCAACGGCACAACAAAAAAATCTTCTTCAAATGTTAATGGGAAAATTTTACTTGCCAAATCTACAAAACAATGAGGAATCTAAGCATGTTTGTAAGCATGTAGTGACATAATTCTTGTGGCATTTAGTTGCAATGCAAGCTGTTTGTCTGTTTACTGTTAGAGCAGTAAATAGTTTGAACCCAGGAGTAGTTACAGTAGTTCTTGCAGTGTGATCATCCAGAACTGTTGGTGTGACTGATGTTTCTACAACTTAAGCAGAAGTCATTTTCAGGGTCAATTAAATCCCTCAAAATAATATGATTACAAACTATTTACAAGGTGTGAATAAGAACTAGATAAAACTGAAAAGGTATCTGTTCACAAAGCAGTGTTTATGATGTTCAGTTGACATGTGGCAGATTGTAAGCGTGTCCCCTTGAACATGTTTTTCACAAGAACAACTATAATGCTGACTTTATTAGATGAAACTTTTACAGAACTACTGCAGAAGCTGAAGAAACCAAATGAAACCTGGCACCTGTTGCTACACATATAGTGAAGTCCTTTTTACGACAATCACTGACCAATGATGACAAACCCAATGACAGACAGAGAGCAGTTTACAAGATCAAATGCTCCAACTGCCAGGCTTCCTACATCGGTGAGATGGTCAGAAACCTTAACACGAGACTGACTGAACACAAACGAACAACAAGAAATGGTGACACTGGTCAGCAATCACATTGCTGTACATCATCAACTGACCAACCACAGCTTAACCTACACAACAAACTATTTTCAACGACTGACTCTGGAAAGCTGGTACACTACCTTAGAACAAACAACTGTTAACAAAAGTCGAAAACTACTGGCGCCTCACAAATGACTTATTCAAGACATAAATAAAACTAACAAATGGGTCACATCAAACAGGCCAACTTAATTTGACTAACACTAGATTGACCTCATATACTGTAGGCCGACTTAACCAGCAATAGAGGGATCGAAACTTACTGTACTTGAACCGACCAATGACTGCTGACAAATTTTACATTGAGTCTCTCAGCCAGTATCATCATGGCTAAACTGACCAATCACTTTCAATGGACCAGACATTATCAGCTGACAAACACTATTCACTTGACTCACATGACTCCCACTCAGGTTGTCCAAGCGTCAGTCTCCAACAACAGTTCACACAAACCGAACTGCTGTCTGTCTGTGTTTTCCAGGGGCACTGGTCATTAAGTGACTTGTTACATGTATATACAAAATTAGAACAAATTTAAGCTTATATAATCATGATAGACCTGGCATAGCCAATAGAACGTTCAGTAATCGAACTCTATCAAACTCAATCGCTCAATTGAGTTTGATTGTGTTTGGCAAATGAACTTATTTGAACTCAAAACAAAAATTTTAGCAATCGAACGCCATCAAACGTTAATCGAGCACTTCAACACTCCTCTATCTATTTAAAACTTGACTGAAGAGGGAAATCCTTCCAATTCTAGCGAGACTGAGACTAGGTTTACACTAGAGGAAATTGTTACAGATTCATGACGAATTTGCAATGTTTTAGTACCAGATTGATTTTGCCGTTTACACACAAGTGGATGAATCCAACACAAAAACCCCTGGTTTGGTTAAGTCTCCGGATATTTTGAATCCCGAATTTAAAGTGGTAACTTTGAATCCAGAGAGTTTTGTCGTGTAAACAATTTTCTCTCGAATCTGGATAATTTCCGCTTTGTGGTAGAACCAAAATGGTAGATCTAGCAATGTAGTCAAAGTTGTAGTCACATTGATGGTGGTCGCTGGCTGCCTCATTCTGTTACAGGTCCAGGCAATCACTTAATATGGGTTATGCCATACTCCTCAGAAACCAAAATTACCAACACAAATAATGTTGATGTCCTCCGCACAGTTATCGAAGACAATGACGATGACACAATTGAAAATGTTGATGGTTCTGCATAAGACCAGACAAAATTCTGGAGGGGGGGGGGGGGGGAGGGCAACATCCTGGGCAACAGTAGCGTGGTCAGCGAGTGGAAAGAAAACTTCAGTTGATCTCACCCAATCCATAGCCTTCGCGGCATTTTGTTTCTCATTGTCAAGGCAAAAAACAGCTTGTTAATTCATCATGAATGTTCCGGGAGTTGTTGTTGTGTGTAAACAGTTAGGAATACAAATATCCTTTCATTGTAAATGCCTAAGAATCCAAATACTCTAAAATTGATGAATCCAGAAAAATTTAACGAATCAGGAAAAATCTCCTCTAGTGTAAACCTAGTCTGAAGGCTTACCAATTTTTGTATGCCATTTTATTTTTCTACAAAACAAAATCGAACGAATCAGGTTGATTGAGTTCGATTTGGTTTGGTAATCAAACTTAATTGAACTCACCGAAAAGTTCCAGCTTACCACCGAACTCCAAACGAAAGATTAAGTTCGACTGATTTTTGGTTCGGTTTTGTTTGATTGACCACACTGGGTGATAGAAGATCCATTTTAAAAATGGTGGGCGACAATTGACATTCACACGTTGTAATAGCGGAGCTCCGGCGGCCGAAGGCCGCCAAGCAGAGCCCCATACCCATATTAGGAAACTGAAGGGAACCCATGAACTGATTTTCTCATGTGTATCATGGCTAGCGGTATTGCTCGTGGGCGCGTACGCACGACGACGACGACGACGGTGGTGGAGTCGCGCAACATGGCGGCCACAATTGACACGTAAACCAAAACGAGGCTTCAGTTTTCGCGGGCTTTCCTTGTAGGTTGACAGAGCACATGTACCCTTGGTTTAAAGCGTCCTTTGGACATCCATGTTGCAGTCAATTGACACCTGTCAAAACAAGGAATCCGCTGACCAGTATCACGTGACCATATCGCGGGCTCAAGTTCAGGGCTCATCGAGGTCACGTGTTTTTTTAAAGTTGACCGCTGCCCAAGTGCTGCTTTTTTCGATCAGATCGCGGGCTCATGTCAGGATTAACTTGCTGTAAACAGCGTAGGGTTGGTAGGAAGCCGGTTAACGCTAACCCAGGATTAAAATTTAACCGAATTATAACCTTTTCTTTTGTACAAAGTTTTTTCACTGCTTTTGTTTTGCGTATTTTGCTTTCATTAAAATTCAAAACACAAAAACAATATACAGAAAATCTCACCGCAAAGTTACAAAACTCAAATCAAAATTCTACTTTATCCTCGGCTAGTTTGATCGGGCTCTGAACAACCCGGCCCAGGAGCTACGCTTTTAGGCTGGCCTAAATCTATATATTATTGATGAACCCTTATAATATCTGCAATGTTTTCCGCTCAGAGATTTCTGGCGGGAAACAGTTTCATTCAAATGTGACTGAGGTCGCGCGCTGTTGCGGAAAAATTCAGCTAATGAAATATCAACTACAGTTGGATCCCGCTGATTCGAACTCAGTTTATATTTCGAATTCCCCATAATTTGGAGCTCAAAACCGTTTCCACTGGATTTGGCATTAGTCATTATTATTGGTTATTTTGAACGAACTATTTTTCGTTTAGAGGGCTTCAACTGCAACTAATGTGATATTGGCTCGTGAATTCTCCTATAAGAACCGACAGAACACAAGTAGTGAACTACTTGTCTGCGAGGGAGCCTTAAAAATATCCCACATGACACTTACTTAAACACTGAATTTTAACCCTCTCTAATTCATCTTTTCTCCTTGCAGACAGGACGAGTTTGCACCCAAACTGAGCCAGTTTGTAGGCCAAATGTTCCCCAATGCCACTCGACGCTCCTGTTATCCAGATAATCTTTCCACGAAGTCTTTTGTCCGGTTTCTTTGCAAACCTCTCGTAGAAATGAAGCACTGCATCGCAATCGGAAAAGTAAATTCTGGTGATGTAAATTACGAGGAATACGAACAACACCTCTACAAACCCAAACATGATCGATCGCGAGCTGAACCGCTCTACTGCCCAGTCCCCCTTTACACCTGTTGGAATGACAGGAACCGTTTCCGGAACGCTGGAACAACGGAAGCGAGGCGAGAAAGTCAAGCAAATCTACAAATCGCTAACTGCAAATCGCTAATGACTACTCGCTAACCGCGAATTCTCACCGAAACACTAAACACAATTTTTGTTAAAGATCCAGATTTTAGAACACGACATGATTGACATGATTGGGAAGAACAAACACAAAACTGTTTGCCAGGGGTAAATTTCTCCGGCACCTTTTTTTTATCCGTGGTTAGATTGCAATGTGACAAGAAATTTAAAATAATTCTTTTGAACGCTACTTTCTGAGAGCCACTTTCAGTATTAAGCGGCGTGTTTTGACATAACGGCGTGAAAATTGAAATGCCCCCCCCTCCCGGAGATCGAAATTGATGTTTTTCATGCAATAGTCGGTTGTTTTATTTCTGTTGTAGTAATTTCCAAATTGTGTTAACGTAACGTTTTGATTACTAAAAATAGGAAATTGTTAGGATTAAGATGGGTTGGAAACACTACCTGACAGTTGACCCCCGCAAAAGAGAGCCCCAGGTTGCTAGGGAACTGTTTGGTGTCCGTCTACTAATTCTTCATTTCAAATTTCAATTTTCCAATTCATCAAATCTTCAACATTTCATATTTCCCTCAATTTAACCTATCCTTTCAGAAAAAAATATTTCTTTCCCAAAATGCCCAAAAATCACCCAAAAATTTACACAAAACCGCCAAACAGTGGTAAATGAGATGAGCAGAGAGATATAGTGTCGCTTGAAAAGTGACCGAGATATTGGCAGAAAGGCCGTGTTAAGCAACCTCAAAACAGCCTTCACGTGTACCCCCGCCTTTAGGGAAGAAGGAATGAAAGTATACAGATGGAAAGAAGAGTGCCTCTAAGATCACTAAAAACAACAGGGAGCTTCTTAAAAATTCTACATACTGAAGAAATACAGATCTAAATTTTATCTTTGATTAAAATGAAGAAAGCTTCATCACTCCTGACTACTGAAATTAAGGATCGCTTTAATTTTATAGTATGCAAATTACTTGAGCATCTATTTGCTTAGAAAATTGCAATGTTGTACTTTGAGGACTAGAAATATGTTCCTGAATTACTGAAAACAAAATCGATCACAGTTAAAGAAATAATTAAAATCTCCTATTGTGAATGTTGGAGACATTTATTATGAACGAGCACGCATTCTCTATATTTCAGAGTTAGCGTTTTGTTATTGCAATTTATGAAAGACATCAAACGTTTTTTATTACTAAAACTAATATGCCAACAGACACTCACTTTTAGGGACGCATGTTTTAGGGACGAATATTATGTAGATCAAAGCAAGATGAAAATAATTTTGCTAATTGAATATTAACATAATGATTTATAGTCAGAAGGTTCGCCGATTGATTTTAACAGAGATAATTGTTTGAAAGTAGGGACGAGCTTTTTTTAATTTTCTATAAAATTCATCTCTAGAATAGAGCATTTAATGCAATACATAAGAAAGTGAGAGTCATCTTCACAAATAGGGCAGAGTCTGTCACTGTAACCCTTCAGTGGAATTTGATCACCTTCACAAGTAAGTAAGTAAGTAAAATCCTTTATTTAAACACGATCAGTATTTAAAGCAAAATACATGCTTGAGGGGTCGTGTATAACCTTATTACATACTTAACTAAGTTTAAAATATAAAATACCTAAATCTGAAATCAAAGGGAGCGTATTGTCGCTAACTATATTATAAAACAATTTAACAAGATTTATTTTGTACATATCGTAAATCGAGACCCAGTTGGTAGCCTCCATATCAATCCTTAATTTGGGATTGCGTATGATCCCAAATTGGAAAAGTCTGACAGGATCAAAACACTGGATTAATTACCTATTACACTTGTTAAATAACTTCAGTGTACTTACAGAGTGATCTTTAACTTATATCGTATCTATAGCCAAATTCTCGATTATGATTTGGTTCTCCTCGCACCGATTTGTTTGGTAAACAGTTGGCAAGCGATCACGAGTTGATCCAAATTGAATATCCAATTTATAGGAGATGGATTTCATCATGGACTCCAACACCAATTGCACGCAAGTGCGTACACTTTAATGGCTCCCTTCTTGATATTTTGAAGAAAAGTTTCATTTTCTTGATCTTAGAAGGTCTTAGGCTAAACGTTTTTGATGTTCAGAAGATTTCTGTAATATTCTCAAAATATTTCATAGTTTGTTAACTGGATGGTATCAGTGAACGACTCTAAAGCGCATGCAGACGTGGCAACGTTCGTCCCAAGTTGCATTCGAGCAAAGAATGATTGTGTTGATTCATACTGTTCATATACTTGTATTTTCTCATAAGTTGTAACCCAAATTTCAACGTTTCGAAAGTTGTAAGCACGTATGTAACTTCGTGGCCTTTCTATAGACGCTTGACAGTTCTTTTCTTACGAAATTCAGCAGAGATTATTCCCGGAGTTTATTTAACTCCTCGCTCGTCCATAACGCCCTTTGGTGGTGGCGATCGTCCACTTATGTCCAGGTTTGACCCTAATTAGATGCAGGCGAATTTTGACATCTAACACAAAGTGTCCCTTTAAGTCTAAGCCTTTGCTACCTATTTCTAACAATAAGGTTAGGGTAAAGGTTAGTGTTATTTTTATCTTAGGGTAAATGCAGCTGTTAATCCTTACTTGAGGAGCAGCATTTGGGGGACACTTTGTGACATTAATTGTCTGTATTCTGAGAAACGAGTGATGTTAAAGTTGGGGAGAAGAGCAAGGGGACACTTCATGACGCTTATTGAAATTCGCGTGCATCTAATTAGGGTCAAACCTGGACATACGATCGTCTGCCAGCAGAAAGTCGAAAGTGGCCCATTCTCTCTATGAGACGCGCCTGCGGGGAATCCCGGTAGTTGTATTCATTATATCCAGTCCAAGATGATGAATACAACTATACCATGATTCCCACCTACCACGATTTCTCTTCAAACCGGAGGAACTTGAAACGCTGGCTTTGCGTTTTAGTGTGAAGGAAAAACATTTTGAAAACGGAGATTTTCGAAAACGATGAGGTCACTATAATCATGAGATTTCCCTGCCTGAGGTTTCCTCAAACGCAAATCTAAAATGACCTGTGATTGTTAGATGTATACATTTTCCCTGCATAGTATGGACGGAAAAACATTCGAGTGAGAAAATGTCCTTGTCAAATATCCCTGGGGTAGCAAGGGACGAGGCCTTAAAAGATCGCCGCTTTGCCTCACGCTTACTAGCTTCTCCTGGCCATGCAGAAGCTTGTCATATCACCTTGATATTTTGCACAGAACGGCCAAGAAATGTACCAAGACTAAAATCGCAAGCTAGTGCACAGTAGATTTAACTCTGAAGTGTAAATGTAAGTGCTAAATAAACCCGTGAATAACCCACTGGGCGTTAGCCCTAGTAAAGGGAATCAGGGAACCACACGAGGATAAAAAACAATCTTTTGACCTCGGTGGGTTTCGAACCCACGACCTCCGGATTAGATCTACCGTTACTCTGCCGACACGAGTACTGCTTTTAAAATAGATTTTATTTAAAAATGGTCGCATACTTCAGTTTCATCAACAGACCTCCCTCGCACTACTCCACTTTGTACAGAAAAATAAAAAATTGCCAGTTGAAAGTACCACTTAATAACTTACATTTGTATGGTCAGACATCTACGGACGTTTAAGGTTTGAGCAACATTTTAGCAATAGCTCTCATTGAAATGGTACAATAATAACTAAGGTCTCATTCACATACGTAAAATTTAGTTTCACCGTTGCAAAATTATTTAAACGGGTTAACAAGGCAACAGCTATAAAAAATAGTAACCAAGACGGAGAACAAGGGAGAGAACAAATTCCATGCCCAATATTTGAATCTATTTATAGTTTGCTCAGTGTTAATTTGTAGAAACCACCGCCCAGTCAGTACAACATTACATGACGTCAGTCTAGCTAGCCAATCAGGCGTCGACCTCCAAAAACATGTAGCCACACAATTTGTTACAACCAATAATAGATTTCAAAACGGTTTCGGCATCAGAAGAGGACTAGGTTTGCGGCATCTACTTGTTTCCTATTTTTTTCTCGGAGTAACGCACTTCTATAATTTCCGGTGTTACGTTCCTAACATGTTTCAATGTTTTGATGAGCAATAGCGGATGGGTTGATTGGTCTCTCAACGTAGAATTGTCGAACTAGGCAGATAAGTTCTTCGTAATTCCCCTCTTCATTTTCACTTTCTGACGGTGTTTTCGTTAAAAGTTCTTTATCAGTAAGATTTTGTTCCTGTTCGCCTTCTTGACTTCTGTTAAGCTCGAGTTTTGTAGATTGTGTGGGAACTTCTCTGTCCCTATAAAGAGAGAAAATAAACAGGCTTTCACGACGTCTTTTAAACGAAAATTATTACTTTAGCAACGACCGCATCTTGCAGCAATTGCAAGAACTAGCCAATATACTTTAATTTAAAAACGAAATTACTAAACACAAATGTTTCCCATGCAATAACAAAGGTCGTACATATATGATGTGGGCAATAAATACTAATTAATAATTGTAAAGGTTCGTGTATATACCGAGAAAATACACAAGTGAAAAGTAGGTTCTCTTTATTTGACTAAAACTTGAATAGGCCTATTCCAAAATGGCCGCCATCGTCTTACGTTATCTAAATAAGTTTCTTACTTAAATACTGGTAGATGCGCTTAGAAATAAACGACACAATATCTCATTCTGCCAAGCTTCTGTGCTTCTTGTCTGAAACAGTCCTGCACTGTCTAGGTGACAGGATTTTACGGCAGCCATTTTTGTACCAGGTTAATTCGTGTGCTAACTTACGTCGCTCCTCTGCTGAAATTTGCCTGGTCAATATACTTGTCGTGATTAATGTCTGAGAAAAGAAGAAAGATAACAATGTTGGAGAAACCATTACATGTTATAAGAAATTGTCTTTCAGTAATAGAAACAACCTGTAAGAGAATTTGCATTTTGATAACGGCCGATTCCCTCTATGAGACGTGCCTGCAGGGAATCATTTTGTATTCGTCATCTTGGACTGGATGTTTGTTTTGATGAATACACTCGCGCCATGATTCCCTGCAGGCGCGTCTCACAGAAGGAATTGGCCATCACAGCAACTAGTGATTTTGCATCGGCTTCGTAGTATGCTCTAAAAGGAAACAAACGCTCCTGAAAGTTTGGAAGAGCTCTTGAAAGCTATGAAAACATTTGCGTACTGCTAGTTTTCGTACAGTATTTCCCGTTCTTCTTAAGGCCAAATACCTTTTAGTTGCTCATTCCAATCTCATGTCACATGATAGCATATAGGTCACTCATTCACATGTAGCTGGCAATCGCACAAACGTTACGAAAAACGAATCTAAGAAACCCTTACAATAGACATAGCGTAAAAAGGGAAAACTGGTGGATTATGCAATTATTAGATATTCTAAACAGATTCAGGTTTGATCGTTGTGTTATGAGCTTGGATAAATTCTGCTCATGTGATGGTCTATTATGCCTTGCGAACAGTGCTCGTTTGAATTGTCCTTGATTCTGATGGTTCTTATACTCAGACACAGCTTTCTCTCTCGTTTTCCACGGAAAGTTACTAACATGTTTGCCTTTATCTCAGTAACAACGACTTGGAATTTTATTATTTTGTAAGTGATTGAAGTGCTTAACCTGCGTTTTGTTTTTGCTAGATGGACTTCGTATTGAATCGATGCTTTTTTTTCTTCAAATTCTCCACCGGCCATAATGTACTTTAACTCAAATGGCCAAAATGCTACATTGTAGTTGAAACTCTAATAGAATTTATTCAAGTCCTACTATTGTTAAGCACACAGTCTGTTTCCTCGTTAGTAAGTCAGTAGAAAGATACAAACGATAAGAGTGCCGAACAGCGCGGTAAGGTGATTCAAACTTAGATTCAAAATACGTTTGAGATTCATTGCAAAATTAGTCCCGAGCTCACTTCGCTTTTTGCTCGATGCAGAAGGAAAAGGGAGGAAATATTTGCGCTGTCCAGATGACAAAAAAAATTGTCGGCATTATACTGGCAGAATGACAGCTTCAATTCTATGCAGCACAGCTGGTCAAATTTTTTTTATCTAGATACTCTCTACCTAACTGTTAAAGAAATTAAAAAAAGAAACTACTTGCTGAATTTTTTCAAGACGTTTAGGGCGTGATAAACGCTGCTTACATTTTGCTCATAAATATATTTCATAGAGACGGGGTTAGATTAAAGGCTGTTGCTATTGTTTATTGATTACGAAATGGTTTCTTCTTTCGATATGCTAATGCGTGCGTGTCTATGTCGGATCATGTTGCCCTTGTACATGTTCTGGTTATAAACGCAACAGCCATGACCCCGTTTTCCAACGACAATTTTACATCACTTTTTCGGGGACAATGATTCACATTTGATAGAAGCTAAACTAGAATCTATCGAGGACTGAAAAATACTCGGCAACGAATTAAAGGTCAGTTCAAGCAATTATCTTACAAGTCGTGTGGCAAGAACTCGCGTTTTCAGCAGGTACATCAACAAAAACTCGGAAAATATTGACACAGCAGAAGACATGTGTTAGTAACGTTTATAAATATTCGTCTTCTTCAAACCATCACCAACTTATCGAAAATTTTGTGTTATCTTCTTCCGCTGCCTTCAACGCAATAATTCTAATTCAGTCCCAAATTCAAAATTCCATGTTGTCCTATATGTTTTACATTCAAACGGAGGGATGTTTCTTGTTTCTTGCAAAACGCAAGGTCGATTTTATTGAAAATTATGGCTATCGCGACAGGTGGAATTTCTTCGTTGGCCAGGCTGATGTTTCTGGTTCAAATAATTTACAAAAGCGATTTTATTCACAGAATAACAAACGGAGATATGAAGATAAAGTCTGTTACCTTTCGAAGAAGGGCGATCAGCGAAGCGTGGAGTGTCCTGCGAAGGCTGGTTTGCGATATCCTGAGATGCTATTTGGTGAATATCTTCTCCATTCAGGGCATTAAGTTCGATATCTATTAGGTTATTACACGCCGCTTCCAAGCCTCTTTCGGTTTCTTCTCCTCTTCTTTCGGTCATTGCCAACAATGAATTCGCAAAAAATGTATATAATCAGTGGAAATTTTCAAACTTGGTGGACACCAAGACGTGAGAAAATTGGAATATTTTTCGTAATTACGCGGTGATCCCAAACTTGCAGTAAAAGCAGTCGATCTTTCATCTCAAAACTTATCCACCCGTTTCATGTTTTGCCACAACATTCATTTCCATTGGTTTAAATCAACTTGTCGTGTTGTGAATAATTAAAAAGACAGCGAAGACAGGTGTAGGGAATTTTAGACAGTCGGTTTGTCGTTTTTTATTGTCGTAAACACAACACAACCCTCAGCTTGAACACAAGTTTCTGCATGGACCAATATTCTGAAAGCAGAAAATTCCCATCTTGCTGTCAAACACCTTTTCAACAGCGTCTGGTAATTTGAAGGTGTACAGTTCACTGGAGAACTGTAGCGGAGATATCTTATCGTGTGAGAACTTCGATAAACATTTGATCAATTAAAAGGTTTTCTTTTCTTCCATGCTACAAATTCTGTGGTAATATGAACAAAAAGAAACATGAAACCAATCAATACTCGCTATACGATTCAGGTTACATGCCATCTCAGAATGATAATTTAAAGGCATATTCCACATTCTCTGATTGTATAATATTCAGGAAACATTATGGAAATTTAGTCAATGTCTGGCGGCAGTGTTGATATGCTAAATTTTATAGGCAGTCCGAATTTTTTAAATCCATTTGATAATGCCATGAAAATAACAGAAAAAATACAGCATATTTGCTTCATGTGTCGTGTAAGTTTGTTTGTTTTTGTCAGATCTTTATTTGCACCACAATCATGATTTGAAGCAGAAAATAGAGGGCAGAATCGCGTCTTTGTAATAAACTATCTTCTTTTCCTTTTTTATTTCGTTTGCTCAGAAACGAAACGGTTTTGTTTTCAGTTGGGGGGTGGCCTATTTACATAGTGGAGGTAATATCCATGGAATCAGCATAAAGTTCGTAATTGTTAATGTAATGCGGCGGCAAAAATTCCGCCAAAATTCGGTGCATCGCAACAAAATGTGGCATTTGCAACATTTCACTTGTTGCCTTATACGATTGAAACTCTCGATTCTCGTTGTTATATTACACAGGAAAACTACGAACGGGACTTCTAATCGGATAGTGATAATGAAAAGGAACTATATTTTCGAAGTAGAGACACCACCACAACACGCGATTTGCCCGCCAATGCAAAATTTTAAGCCGATGGAAGCTAGCAGTTAGTTTTGTTTACTTCAACGAAGAAATGGTACGGTGTTCCATTATTGACATAGTAAGTATGAATGTTATCAGGGTAACACTTTTAATTTACAAGGTAAACATGTTCAGCCAATATAACCTGTTGAGACCAAATTTAATTTCGTGTCACGGAGACAAAAGGAACTTAAAATGTCATACAGGTAGAAATAATTGACAACTTAAATGCTTCTAAGTCAGACTGAAACCATGTATTCTAGAAAAACGAAGATATCTGCTTCTGTGCTTGAATTAAATGTGATTAAGATCACAACTAAAGCAAAATAATTTTGACCAATCAGAACACTTGTCAGGAATAACAATCCCGCCTCTCTTTTGTGGCTGTTACGGGAAAAGGACACCCACCTGGGCTCCAGGAATACCTTAAAAAGTAACAAAATTTGTATTTTGATGTTCCGCGGCATTTCAAGCGCTGGTTTTCATGAAAACACCGATAGAAATTGTATTTTAACTTCATAATATTGAAGCAAAAGCGGAAGTATAATTGCACAACTGTCATCACACATAAGACGTCCTTTTCAAAAAAGAAAAATATACTGCGTCATTGACAACAAAATGTAGAAAGCCGCATCCATTCAATCAAGCCCTGCCTGACATAGAAATTGAAAAATTATGCGTCAAAGGCTTTTGCCTCTTAGCTGTATTTAGCTCACACATAATACTTTGAATTTTCGGTGCGGCCCGCTTCCCGAAGCACTAACCCTATTTAAGACCAAAATCTGCGATTTTCTAACCTGTTTAGGATCTGACTCTTAATAAAATTAATGATGTTAAAGGTATTGTGAATGGTTTTAGTTGCTGGTCTTATCGATAATGATGAAAAAGTTTAAGTATGCTTCTAAAAAGCATACTTAATTCAAGACGAGTGCAAAAACCATACCCAGTTTAAGACCAAAATGACCAAAATGTATATTCTATTCCTGACCAAAATTCCCAGGCTCTGGCAACTGAGCGGATCAGTGCGGCGCAAAGCGGCGCATTAGCACAAATCCCCCCTCGCCCCGGGACTTCTCATGCACAAGATATCAAAACCCCAGCCCTTCTAATTGTAGCGAGTTTACGACGCTTACGTTTGACCACTAGCTTTAAGGGTTGTGCACTTCGATATACACTGTAGAGTGGGGTGGGGAATTACGCTGTTGGAGGAGCCATGGTAACATACATTATATTAATTTAAGACACTATTTATAACCAATATGCTTTTCACGCGTCTGTTGTTGGTTTGGTTTACATGATAGCGAGGTTTCTATTATTGTTTTCCAATGCAAGTGAATATATGAACGATCATAATATATTTAAACTGCGGAGAAAGATATGAAGACATGATCATCGCAGTTATCCACACAACTTAACCAGTTGTGAAATTACAGCTTGAAAAAAAAATCAGGCCTGAACTGGATTCGAACCCATGACCTCTGCGATTACGAACTCACAACGTGGCCAGCTGAGGTCATGGGTTCGAATCCTGTTCAGGCCTGAATTTTTTCAGGCTTTAATTTCACAACTGCTTCTACGGGTGAATTACGAACTCACAACGTGACTAGCTTTCCGTTGGCTTGATAGCTCAGTTGGTAGAGCACTGCACGGGTATCGCAGAGGTCATGGGTTCGAATCCCCTTCAGGCCTGGGTCTTTTTTTCAGGCATAATTTTACATCTACTTAAAATTCGAAATTTTTCGAATTCATTGTTTTTGCATTTTCTGAATCTTTAAGTGGTACTTACTCACCTGTCCAAGCTGTTTTGTCCAACAAGAGCGGGAAGATGGATTTTTTTACGGTTTTCGTCCGCCATTATTAAATCATGTTCTGCAACCCCATAAGGCCTTGCTGCTTTGTGACGTCATACTCCTAACCAACTAGGCTCTCATGGCGAATTTTTTGTTATAACATCTCATGTAGTTCGCAGTTAATGAATCTAGCGCTCTATTCAAATCGAATCGTGCCCGATCGATGTGTATTACACAGATGCAGCAATAGATCAGATATGAATGCAGGTATTTCTGCTCATTTTAGTGCGACAATTAATAAGTGAGCGAGATAGGTGATTGAGATTCGTGCACACTCGCCCCGCGAACTTCAACCCGAGCGGAAAGTTAGTGGCGGGTGACAGTCCATTTCGCGGAGGAATGTTTTTCAAGAGCGTTTCATATAGAAGGTTGTCGTCATCGGCTTATTCTTGGCTCAATTCCTACAATATGGAAGATCGAGCCAAGGAAACAAACGATAACACCGCAAGGTAAGCCTTGTTTAATTTTATCTAAGCTTTAGTATTGTGTCAGCCATGAAGTTTCTTCAGTTTTTCGTAAAAGTATCCTATATGTGAAGTCCCAGACATCTATGCAATTTGTAAATATATCCTCAAGTAACTCATCAAGTTTAGTATTGTCCATATCGTCGCGCTATTGTATTTTAGTTTTTTATCCCTTCTGTTTATTCCAGTCCATGGCGCAGAATGGCTATTGTTTTAAGGACATATACTTACTTGCTGGCATAAATTAATTTTGTCTCGCTAGAGCTCCCATGTGGATTCTCGATGAACACTGATTGGTTACAAATGCAAATCTTGCAGTTGCAAATACCCGAGGGACTGAACCGTCCATCAAATGTACAAGCAGTCAACAGACAATAGAGATCCGAGCAACCCGAAGCTTTACTTGTTACGATCATATGATAATTTGGTAGTTAACCCCGTATCTCATTGGCCCCGCGCTAAATCTTGATTGTAGGGGGTTTTAAAACTAATGTTATCAACGGTTTCAAGAAAATTGTAAGCCTTCAGTGGCCTGTGGGACCCAATCTTGTCCGCTCTCAAGACTCCGATGACCAGAAGCGGCTAGTTTTAGCTGTTTTCGAATTTCACACCCAATTTCTGCTTTTGTTCCATTCTTTGTTTCATTCTGTTTTATCCAGAACTGATCAATCATTCGCTCGTTACTCGCAGTTAAATGCGCTCGCGAACCGAAGACTTAAGCGAGTTCTCCCGCTCACGTTTGGAAGTTGCTTAAATTACTTAATTAAGAATAGCTCGCAGATCAAACAAAAATCTACATGCTAGCTTAAAGTATGTCATCAGAGACAGCTGTTCAGGTGATTTTAACGACTCTTACACATAATCAGAAATAACTGTTAACAGAGGGAACTGCCAAAAAGAACTTGGAGCAGCCAAGAACTTTTCTATACGATAGAACTGGAATCACCGCAAGAGAGTTTCAACTTGTCGTATGCTTTGCCGCGCGAATGACCAAGAGAACACCTGAATGATCCTTTTGTTCTTGCGTTGAGTGAATGAATGAATGAAAGACTTTATTTAAATCTTTGATAGTCAACAATAATTCTTTAATTGCAAGGTAAATGATCATCTCCTTTAGACCGGCAAACTAGTTGTTAACCATTTACATCATATTTAGCGCGACCGGCATGGTAAGAGATTCTGCATTGAAAAGAAACGAGCGCTTTTAGTTTTCAGCATTGTGATACCCATACGCTCCATGTCTCACCCAGGCCATTGTTAGCGTCGATTGCTTTCTCTGTATTGTGTTGCTTTAAAACTATAGCAGTAAGATAACTGAAATGGGTTTGGCCGTGTAGCGGCACTTTCTAGCCGAATTCCCTTAAAGTGCCTATGAAGTAAAAAATAATTGCTGCTGATTTGAAAGGATTTTCAGCCTAAAGTAGAATGGCGTTTTCCTTTTTGGAATACCTTTTTTCGTTTTAGAGATATTCATGTTTTTGTATTATGAGTGATGACGTCATAGGTGGTTCCACTAAAACAGTCCAACACTCAATCAAGAATATCTCTAGAAATATTAAAGCGGTGGCCTTCAAACTTGGCACCAGAAATGTACATCGTAAAAGAAACAAAACGAGATCCGTTGTGCCGTTGCCATGACAACGGTTATGCCGCTGGTCGTGTTTTAATTAAAACTAAAATTCTCAGATTTTATCTTAAACAACGATCATCTACTCTCAACAATCTAATGGGGAGAGTTAAGACAATACGGGAACCATGTGTGTTCCGAGCAAGACCCTCTGTCCCTTTTCAAAGGGTTGCAAATGGGCATATTTGTTTTTTTTCACAGAGAGAGACTGGAGCCAAGAGTGTTGCCATGGTAACAAAATGGTAGGTGTCATTCTGTTCCTTTTGTGATGTATATTTCTGGTGCCAAGTTTGAAGAACACTGCTTCAATATTTCTGGAGATATTAATGATTCAGTGTTTTACTTTTCAAGTGAAACGATTTATGACGTCATCACTTCCCTCATTTGCATAATACAAAAACGTAAATATCTCTAGAACGAAAAAAGATATTTCAAAAAGGAAAACGCCATTCTTCTTTACTTTGAAAAGCAGCAATAATTTTTTACTTCATAGGCACTTTAAGGTCAGCATAAGGCACAGAAAGCAATTTAAACTTCCTCGCCGGCTCGTTGCTTTTTACACAGCTATAAAAATATCGATTTGTCCTTAATGTATGTCAGGAGTGAGAGGACAAGCGGAACGAACAAGAACAAGAATGGCCGCAGCGGTCGCTTTGCGTAAGAAATGAAAAAAGATGAGATGCTGGTTTACCGAAGAGCCTTTCAATGGTTTCCAAAATTTTCAAATCAACCGGAAATAATTTACTGTTTTTTTCTCAAACACAGGTTTCCATATCTACTTCCATATAGATCATAAATGAACTGTAACATTTCTCACAGTCACCAGAAGTTTAATTTCATCCCCAAAAGCTGGCCACTCGGTAATTTAA
>OZ026600.1:30654379-30674379 GCA_964020085.1 Micromussa lordhowensis
TATTAGCCTTCCCAGAAAAAAATGTAAGAAATAAACCAAAGAGATTACCTGATATTTTATTTACCATATCTCGAAAAACAATCATCATAGCGAAGAACAGTTTTCGGCGTTTTACTCCTCAAGTCAAGGCTTTTCCAATGACATAACTTTCACTATGAGATTTTAAAACGTTATAGCACGTTTTTTTGTGACGTCATCAATTATGACGTCATAATCTGACATTTTGTCACAACTTCTAAATTGAAACTGGAAAACACTGCAAGCTCATCTGCCAAAGTTGGTTCAGAAATGTATAAACGAAGCAAATAAAGCCTTCATGAAACATTTAGGGGTGGTTTGGCCGCTACGTGAAGATTGCTTTACAGAAAAGTCCTCCAACAAAAATCACAAAGCACAAAATCAATCAAAAACTAAAGGAATAAATTACATCGTTACTTTACACATTGCTTACCCCTGGCGATGGAGCCGGAATGGGTGAAGGAGTGGGATATGGGGTGGGGTATGGGTAAGGGTACGGGGAGGGGTACGGGGAAGGGTACGGCGAGGGGTAGGGGGATGGGTACGGCGAGGGGTAGGGGGATGGGTACGGCGAGGGGTACGGGGATGGATAGGGCGATGGATAAGGGTATGGATATGGAGCAGGATAAGGGTATGGATATGAGGGTGGCGGGACGGGTATCGGGTACTGCCCGGGCTGGTACTGATAGGGGTGTAGAGCTTTAATAGGGTATCGATATCGTCCTGCTGCTGCTGTGTTATTCTGGTACTTCTTACAACTGTGAGGACATGTTTTTGTTATTTCGGGGTTGTTTGCACAATAACCCATCTTTCCCCATTCTGGACAAACTGCATGTTCATCTGTGTCACTGGTTTCTGGCAAAAAAAGAACAAGCACAAATTTTACACTTCGTCCGCCATTACATGAAATATTTTCTTTTCTTTCAAACATCAGACCAAGGTTGGCCTGTATGCGGACGTCTCGGAAGACAGACTTCCGCTAGCTAGAACAAAGACTTCCGCTCGTCTAAAAATAACTTTCGTGTACATGACATATCCCAAGAACTGTACCGGGAGCCTCCCTTTCTGGATTTTCTCTTGGTACAAGTGAATTCATAGTTGATAATAAGTTATAAAATGTCACGGGCGATGTAATTTTCTGGATGCGGCGACTTAATCACCATGGAACTTGTGCAAAATCCCACTGGCAAATATCTCAGTACATGATATTACAATTCTTTCCATTTTTCTCAGATATATATATGATTTCTTTTTCAAATTTTCGTTAGATGTATCGCTACTGTCAATTCCCAAGAATACAAATGTATCTTAAGAACCATTGTCCAACATTTAAGTTGCAAAACATCGGCTTTTTTATGGGTAATGCTAAAAAGCAACTCTTCAATGTTAGAAGCCCATTTTTCTAGCTAGAGGATAGAAACACGGATGTATAATAAAACTATACTGCAGGTTAAGTAATTTTCACGGATTTCTTAGTATACGCTGTCGTGCGTACGCGCCCACCAATACCGCTAGTCATGATAACCATGAGAAAATTATTTCATGGGTTTCCGTTTCTTTGCTATATGGGTATGGGGCACCGCTCGAGCGCCAGCCCCGCTATAATGTATTTTCTTACATATAAATAAAAAAGATTACAATATTTGGAAAGTAAGCCACTTCAGCCTAGTGCTTGGGTTGAGTTTGTTGTTGGTTCTTTCCATGCTCCAAGGGTTTTTGTCCGGTTTTCATTCGACTCAGGATAGTTGACCTGCATGAAAACCAGCTAAGGCTGATGTGACTTCCTCTCTAATAATGTAATTTATTTATATTTTATTAGAAGGGGGGAGAACTGCAGCATTCGGAGGGAAAACCTCGGAGTCGCATATTGCAATGTCGAACCTGGACCACAACACATCACTGCTCCATCTCTTGCATAGAGATGCAGCATATCTTGCAGTTATCTTATTAAAAGTAACATATGTGTTGAGACATCATCATGTTCGTATAGTTCTGGATTAGGACTAGGTTTACACTTGAAGAAATTGTTCCGGATTCGTGACGAATCCGGAATTCGAACGTTTTAATATCGGATTGGTTTTGCCGTTTACACACAAGCGGACGAATCCGAAATATAAACTCTCCCGGTTTGGTCATGTATTCCGAAGATTTTGAATTTAAAGTGGGAACTTTGAATCCGAAAACTTTTGAATCCGGAGAGTTATGTCGTGTAAACGATTTTCTCTCGAATCTGGATATTTTTCCGCCGGCGAACTTTTGAGTTTGCGGTAGAACCAAAATGGCGGATCTAGTCGTAGTCATATTGATGGCCACTGCCTCATTCTGTTACAGGTCCAGGCAATCTTTTATAATGGGTAATGCCATATTCCTCAGAATTGAAACCAAAATTATCGACGCAGACAATGTTGACATCTTCCACACTTTATCGGAGATGACGATGGCACGCTCGAAAACCTGGGCGATTGTGGATAAGACCCGGCCAAATGGCTGGTGGGACAACATGATTGGCAGCAACATGGTCGGTGAGTGGAAAGGAAACTTCAGACTGTCTCAACCTACCCCTACTTTTTTTGCGGCTTTTTGTTTATCTTTGTCCAGGAAACAAACAGCTTGTTGACCATTTCATCATGAATATTCCGGGAGTTGTCGTCGTGTGTAAACGGTTAGGAATCCGAATATCCTTTCAGTGTAAACGCCTACGAATCCGAATACTCTAAAATTGATGAATCCGGAAAAATTTACGAATCCGGAGAAATCTCCTCTAGTGTAAACCTAGTCTAAAATGACGCAGTTATTTCTACCTGGACCACAGAATTCGCAGAATAACTTGCAGTTCTGCATCATGTAATCGGGTTGCCGCTGACACACGCTCTTATCCCCCGCAGAGTAACTGTCACATACATCATCAAGATCGATGCATTTTTTAGTGCCTCCTGAAAACGGGATTAATAAATAAATGTAATATGAGGTTGTTGAGAGTAAAAACTATTAGCTCATTCATTTGCAAGCTCACTCATTTCTCGTTCATATTTAAATGATGAGATACTTGAGAGGACTATGGTCACCACGCGGTCGCCATGTGAAAAAACCCTCCTCAGTGCTCAGTAAGCGTATTGTTCCATCAATTCAAACTTTCCCGCGAAAACTAACTCCCTGACAGTGGAGCTTGTTACCCACAATTCTCAGCACTCACTCCCCCTCAGAAAAATCTCACATCGCTATTGAAGTAAATTAAACATTCTATCTCATATCGGAATGGCATCGATTAAGAACCCAGTCAATGTACAGTTCTTCCACTTCATAACATTAGGGCTATCATTCGTAAGCAGATTAGTAATTTGACACCCTTTAAAGACCCAGTTTAAGGCACGATGCATTGTGCACTGTGCAGCATTGGAAAACAATTGAAACCTCGGAATCATGTAGACTAAAACAATAACAGACGTGCGAAAAACATATTGGTAAATACTGGGTCTTTAAAATGTTGCATGTAGCTTTGAAGTTTTCCCCAAAAACAAAATAGCTACGTAGGCGTTTAATTAACGATTGTAATAACTATTAATATCAATTTTTAAACCGTCAAATATTAAATTAATGGGCGGTTTATTCTGTACCACTTATCACACTAGTAACCGTTCTACCGACCCACAACCCATTTCACTAACCTCCTTTCTTTTCACAGAAGTGGCATGAAAACGGGCAATTCCTTCGCATGTTTTCAAAATCTGCTAGACATGCTTCCTCGGTTTTACCTTCACAGTCTGCGTCTGGGTCATCTTTGCATCTATCGATATTGTAAACTACAAGCATGAAAAAAGACACTGCCTGTTTGTACTGCGATGTAACGTCCTTAAACAGGCACAGTGGAATTCCGAATTTTCGAACCCTCGATTTTTCGAACGTCTCAATAATTCAAACTTATCTCCATTTTACTCTCCTAAGTCGCAATCACTGTAATTTTAACCTCGATTTCTCGAAAAATGCCCGATTCGTTTTTCAAGGAGGTTCCAAAAATCGGGATTCCACCGTATAATCAATGTGGCGGTGATTGCTTCCATGCCAAAACTTCGGTTTCTTAGATAAACTGCATTGGCTGGTCGGCGGATGTCAAAAACAAAAATAGACATATTTGTAATTTATACAAGAAGCTAAAAAGACTTCGTAGGCTGCGTGGCACTTGGTACTACATAAATAAAAGTGATCAATGTTGGTGGAAGTGCCAAAATCTTAACACATGTCCAGACGTTTCGGGACTTTGCCCTTCATCAGTGGAATGCTCGTTGTGAGTCATAACGAACATTCCACTGATGAAGGGCACAGTCCCGAAACGTCTGGACATGTGTTAAGATTTTGGCACTTCCACCAACATTGATCACTTTTATATTTGTAATTTCTCTGGATCAAGAAATCCGAAGAGTCAAGTTGTTACGCGCACCTTCACTTTTTCAGCCGGGGTCCATCGTCCGCCCACACCATTGCTTCTTACTGTCAGGATTGACTAGCTCGAACTATTCCAACGGATGACAATACTTTTGAACCGATAGCCCAGGCCGTTCGAAGGGTATCGCATCCCTAACCCTAACGGCTACCCGTTAGGAACGTTTTCGCGTGAGAGGTCGCACTTTAACAATGATAACAACTAAACCACTGCTAAAACATGATAAAATGACTATTACTGCTAATTCTGAGACCACTGATATTAAAATGTAGCTTTTCATGGCAGATGTAAGGTAGCTAAACTGAAGACGATTTGCAAGAGAAACCGTTGCTGATTGGTAAGCTTACCTAACCAGCATGCAAGCCTTCTTTGCAAGCTGTCAAACTACCACAAAAGTCCTGCATTTTGGTCTGTATATAAGTCTGTCTACAGGCGTGTATGACTTTTTTTGCTTTGCCCGGCCCCATTCAATGCGTCTTAGCACGTGCATCCCAATCGCTGCGTGAGTATTTCGCTAATTAAGCTTCCGATAGAGGGTCTGTAGACAGACTATTTTAGCATTTATGTGGCCGCTAATTCAATTGATATTCCCATTTTTAACATCCCTTTTGTCCTTAGTCTATTGGTTTCCTATGATTGCCAAAGTCATGTAGCGAGATTCTTACGTTCTTTGTAAGGTATTGACGTCTGAAGATCAATTAATCTACGCATGTGCTGATCTCTGTCGGTCAGTATCTCTCCACTTCCGGAATCACTTCCCGACCCAGTCTCTGCGCTGGAATCTTCATTCTCTTCAATATCTGCTTGTAAATATATATACATTCCAGTTTTAAATAACTAATCAGAAACAATGCTGGGTAATTTTTCATATGAAAACTTATCATCTTCTTCTAAAATTACTTAATATCCATTCACCTTGAAGCCAAAAATTTGATTTGCAAATTTGTAAACACTAACAAATTGACGTCAGTTTTTCATGCGTCTGTACTGTTATTGATCATAAATTTCGTCATAACATTGTCAAAGTAGCTGTGGACACGCGGACTATAATGTTATGACGAGATTCATTGTCAATAACAGGACAGACGCATGAAAATCTGACGTCAATTTGTTTTTTTACGATAACAAATTGTACGCTCTCGCTCGTTGACGCATCGCATAAATTAAAATTTCATTGACAATGAAATTTTGCTAATGAGCGCGCGAGAACTTCTGTAGTTATCGTAAAAACGTTATTCGATTGTTTATCCAACCTCGGGTTTAACCTAAAATAAGTGAGAGTATATTACAAAACAATATGAAGGGCTTAACTGGATTATGGGGCCTCCAGAGACTAGACGTCATTCAGTAGTCGACAACTCTTTATTATTGACAGCTAATGTTACCGACAACTAGGAAACGTAGCGTGTGAGATGAGTTGTCGACAACTAACCGCTAAATTTTCAGTAATAATCGACAACTAAGGAGTTTCCCTTTTCGAAAAGGAAAACTGCTTTAGTTGTCGACAACTTCGTTTTGAGAGTCCTTCTCGCCTGTGGAAATTGTATTGGTTTAGTGAAACACATTTGAGCATGCGTAGTGAACGTCATTTCTCAAGCTCTCGCTGGCCTGACTGACAACTAACACTCCGTGGAATGCTCGCACGACACAATTAGTTATCGATAACAAATAGTTGTCGACAAATGAATATCTAGTCTGTGGAAGCCCTGAAGTAATTATCGACTGATACTTGACCTTCTCCAAAAGTACATACGGCGAACACTACCAGGATGCAAAGAGACCAGAGTCGTTTGAGCTTCATCCTAGCTTTTCAAAAGTTAATCCCTGCAGTATAGGAAAAGAGTACATAAAGCCATCATTATACTATAAGTGTAAGCTTGTAAGCAGCTACAAATAAAGAATTCACTGATTAAAACAGCAGAGATACCAAACTAAACAAGAACTGAAGGAGTGAAATCGCTCCACACCTACAACTTGAAATATAATATTTAATATTATAAGTTAAAAATGGAAATCTGGGAGATTTGGTAACTCGAACGGGAGACCGAGTTAGCCATAGCACAAGAAAACGAAGGCAAGTGAGCAGTCTACAAATGTTTACAATTCTATTTTTTTGAAAATTAAAAATAAACAATCATTCTCCCTGTCTGGGACACGCGATCGCAATTTTTCAGTCCAAAACAACGATGAGCAGCATCAATCAGACTTGCGATAAACCATGACAACTGCTCACTTATCATAGACTGAACACAAATTATTGACATCCATAAGTGGCTCTTGAATTTTGCTTGACCATTTACCAATTTTTTTTAAGTAACTCCATACAGGCAGATTAACCGCCTATGGAGATTGGAAAGCGAGCGTTAGCTGGAGGATATGAGAAGAGATACCCTGTTACAGGCGTTCAATTAATTAGGCGATGGAAGTAATAGGAGAGAAGCGCGGCGAGAGAAAGCGAAACAACGCCTCTGGACAAACTTAACAAAAGGTCTTTCCGGTATAACTTTGATTGGTCAATTTTCAACCAGCTAACTTTAATTGGTCAATTTTCTCGAACGTTACTGACGCAGATGAGAAATGAGATATGGCGGCGGTCAGTGTAAAATGGGGTTGACGGTCCTACACAACTCCTACGGTTCGTGGAATTTGTACATTCGCATTTCTCTTTTCATTCTCTCAACCTTTCATTACTTCAGGCGTGTTTATGACGGGCGCTTTATGTTATGTTATTCGGGCCTGGCTGTTTGATTAGCACTGTTTGTGAAGTTTCAGTATTTTACTTCTTATCACGGATGTCAAATTCGACATATTTATCTTCGTCCGATTCCTCTTCAAAGACGGCCGTATCCTTTCGAGAAAGAACGTCGTGATTTTTCAGTCGATTCCTGTCGATCTCCTGAGTAGCTGTTAGCACGCCTCGTCGAAGGAGTATCTCCAGTCGGCGATCTAGCGTTAGTTTATCGTTTTGGCGCTTTATGCGCATTTTCTTTCTACAATCTCCCAATCCCCGGCGGTCATGTTACGGTACCACGTAGGCGGTCTCATGATAAGTGTGTGTAAGGACAGGACCTTTTGTTAAGTTTTCCCACAGGTGTTCTTTCGCTTTCTCTCGCAGCGCTTCTCACCTTTTTTTGGTTGCTGTTTTTCGTACTACTCCCCGACGAGCTGAACGCCTGGGAGAGGCTACAGAAGAGAAGGGTTTTCACCCTGATTACCAAAAGAACAAAAATTCCACTTCAAACTCTTTCTTAAATGTGTCTTTGGACAATGAGTTTTTTAATATAGCTTGTATAAAAGATGTTGCCAATACTTCAACTCAATAACGTTTGTATCTCTTATACCATAATTAATCATAAAAATTAAAATTTCCTCGATTGTGATTGGTTTAAAAAGCTCCTATTTTCCACTAATTCACTTGCCAAGTTGTTATCGGACAGTTTGTTATTGGACAGTTTGTTATCGGAGAGTTCAATGAGCCGATCACATTCAAAGCTGCAGTTTAAATCAACCAGTCTCAATTTCAGAGCGTTGTTAGTTTTCTCTTTCTTTCATAACTTGGCTATTTTTCTTTTCTCGGCAGTTGTAATTTTTATGATTAATTGGTAATAAGACTTCGCGTCGTTCAATTCGGTCTGTAATCATAATCGTGATAAACAAATCGGACTCCCGCTGTGCGGTCGTCCGATTTGTTATCACTCGTATGATTACAGACCAAGTTGGACTCCACTCAGTCCTGTTACCATTACTTATTCCACAAGTCTAGCCAGATTTTACGTCAAAATTCTTCACAGCCAAAAAACCATGTGCGTACATCCGGGTTACAAAGTTTCTAGTGCTTCATATAACGTCCATGTAACGTCAAATCCGATTAAAGATAGAAAACTACAATTTTGCGGCGGTAACAAAAGATATCAGGGTAGGTTACCAGAAATAAATGAATCAGCAACCTTCACCTTTTATTTCCGGTTTGCTCGAAACTGCGAAACATTTTCATTTTCGTCACTGACACGTAAATCAAGCGCACGGTCGCCATTCGAATCTTCGTTAAACTAAAGCCGTTGATGAAACGTGTTACAACATAAAATGTACGTTCACCATTAATTACAACTCTCTTCTGTAAATAGAATATTTTCAAAAGATTTCAAGGGACATTTCTCCCTTTCCAAAAGCAAACATTTCCTTTTCTAAGGCAAACAATGTAATTGGGTTTATGACAACAATTCGGGAGCTTGATTTTGTCACTAGCACATTGATTTTATCGAAGTTCGTCTTGTGCGCTATACCAGGTCGAGATATTTCGCTATTAAAGTAAGCGCTTTATCACAACAATTAACCAACTGACGGCAAAAAGCGTCAAACATATCAAGAGCGAAGCCAAACTCGTACGTACTAAGTGTAACACCTAACTGTAAAACATTCCAACAAATAAACCTTCAATAGGGTTTCTATAGTACTGACTCACCTAGGCAGTTTGACACTAAAATAAAATAAAAATTCCTTAGGTTATGAGTTGGCCGTAGCACAAGGTTGGCCTTCGCTTACCTCTTTCCTCCCCCTATTGATTCTTAACTTCTGAGCTTCAGCTGAAAAAATGTCCTTAAGTGAAATAAATTAGTCATAGTTACTTGACGGTAAGAACTACAAAGGCAACAGGTATGAGACACCTAAACGAAGTGCTTTTCAATTATGAGACCAGAAAATTCTTTGAAGCGTACTGTATGTCACTACTCTGAACTGAATGTACTCCACGAGGCGATCGGCAACTGAAGGACTAAAATCTCTTTGACAATTCAAAGTGACTAAATTAATCTGTAAAAGAAGGGACAAAAAAATATTGCTAGCGATTTTTTTAACAAATGAAACGCGATACAAACGCTTGAGTTACTTGTCCTCTGATTACCGATCCTTACATCTTGAAACGTGGTTTCACTCGTCGATCGCATGTAGTTGAAACCCGATAATGTTGTAATTCCAAATAAACGCGACTTACTGATCAGGAAAATTACCCAGCTAAAAAAAACAGTCCTTTACAATCGCAAAAATCAGTTCTCGCAACATACAAAAATTTGCCATTCCCCACAATTAACCTCTCGCATAAACTTCGTGCTTAACGATAAATCGTCAAAAAGTAATATAAGGTCGTATAAAAATCCCTTGAGGTGATTACTTTTTAGCTGGAGGTGGAATATTTGTTACTGATGTGCACCAACTTGCCAAGAGGACAAACCCCTTGTTGCATTTGTCTTTAAGTTGTTAGTTTTGCCTGAAGCTGAAAACAAACAAACATTTCTGATATGGAGTTGACCTCGGTGTAAAACTGAAACCTATGGATATCCTGCCTTGTCGTTTCAACAACTATTTTTCTACCTGTGTTTTCTCTCACCACGATACCGGTGACACTTTTGACACTGGCAGGTTTTTGATGCACACGCGTTCGTATTTTGATCGAGCTTACTTAGCTCTGAGGAGCAACGTACTTAAGCAAGGCGTTGATTTATTGGGTTTTTTTTCAGAAACACCAGGAGTCAGTCAGACATTAGTAGGCTCCCTGTAGGTGCACCCAGCAAGTGGTGTGACAAATATATAAAGTTGCTGATTTGATTTTGATTGTGAAGATGAGGCATGACATGTTGCATCGTTAATTTCTCCTTTGAAGGTACTTTTTGTTTAGCTATATGTGTATATGTAGATTTGTCAAATACTCAAGAAACTGTTTCATCATTTTTAAATGCGCCTATCTGTTTGCTCTCTGTTTTAACGTATTAAAACTTATGAAGGCTATTTTAATTCCAAACCGTTTGACCCTCTCTAGACTTCCTTCCTCGCCGGACTCTAATTGTCGAAAACTGAAACTTCTGCAACCAACATGATGTTTCGAAATAAAATTCCACCGTATCTCTAAACACCATTCGTCACAGAAGCGGCCATTGTATGCCACCCCCCCCCCCCCGCCCCCTACTTCGACAAAAGATCTTTGTTGTACTTTTTGCTAGTGTTAAGCCTAAAATTTTTGTCACTCCCTGGGCTTACGGCGGATTTTAGATATGTATAGTAGAATCCTGGAAACTAGAACTCTGAAGGGAAACGAAAAACAGTTCGAGTTAGCGTGGGTTTAAGTTATCGGGGTTGATTGAATATCCAACTTGCCAGGTCAATAATTGATAGTTTACTGATTTTTCAGCACTTCAGAATACAGTACAGTGCAAATAAGACTTATCTCGTCAGAAACTGCGCTCTAGCACTGTTTTTTCTCTTTGTGACAGCTAAAGGCACCTCATCCGGAATGACTTATGACATCGGGCAATAGAGAGATTAAGCACCGCGTATTTTTTTCCCGCGAACGGCAGAGATGGTCACGTGATCTGACATTTCCCGCGTTTGCCGTTTGCCGGCCGCCGTTTCTACTCGAGGAGGACATTTTTCCCGTTTGTAGGGAACGCGAAAACGTGAGTATTTGCAGCCCATTTTTACCCACTATTTCTACATTTTGATCACTTGCTTTTATAGCTAAGCTTCGTTTATCATCCTACTTCTACATGAACTGCTTGTAAAGATAAGAGTTTCAAATTCAAGCCGAAAATACATAACTTCTCCGTGTCCATTTTTTCTAGTCGCAGTGAATGGCGACCGAGATCATTTGCCTTAGGAAAACCCGCGTGAGGTTAGACACTAGTTCCCAGTCCCGCCGTGTCGTCGGGAAGCTTAAACAGACGAACATTAGACACCTTAAGATCGACGTTTACCGCGGACCGCAAACCGCGGTTTCAGGTTTGCGGTTTGTCGTTTGCGGTATGCCTCCTTCGTGTATTAAGAATCGCGTGATAACGATAATGTGCTTCCATGCCGCCATATTGGATTTCATCGTTGTGCAGCAGTTGTCGTTCAAACCTTGTAAAAAACAAAACTTTTGTCTTCTTAATATTAAAATTCATATGAAATGAAAGAAAAAGGTTTTTTCTGTATATCAGTGCCAGGCATACGTGGGATCACAAAACATTCATGCAAATAAAAGTTGACGTAAATGACTTACGCGAAAACCTACCTCTTGCCGTCGAAAACGTGGAAAATTTCCCGTAAACGCGAGGTTGAAGTCTGGTCACGTGACCTGCAGAGGTTTGCAGTCCGCGGTAAACGTCGATCTTAAGGTGTCTATTGCGGACGGAACGGCAAACGACAAACGGCTAGCCGACGTTCAGCGTTTGCCGTTTTCGCGGTGCTTAATCTAACTATTATGACTCAAATATGTGAACGGTCGGTTGCACTAATTAAAATCAAATTGCTGAAGTGTTAGTTTTGAGTGCTTTACCGATTACACGGCAAGAAAGGCTAATGGGATGACATCCGGGGTGGGTTACATGAACCGGAGTTCGAGTTATCGGGGTAAATTTTAATCAAGGGAAACGACTGAGTTTGCTCGCGTTAGTGGGAATTCGAGTTATCCGAATTTTAGTTAACCAAGTTAAAATGACTTAAAAGTGGGGTCAAATTCAAAGGAATGGGAGTTAGTTCGAGGTAGCGGGGGAGTTCGAGTTACCGGGGTTCTACGCACACCTGTTGTTGAAGTTGTTATTTATGCTATTGTTGAGAAATTGGTTCCTAAAAAGTAATCAGAGCTTTAACGGCTACTACATTCATAAAAAAAATGGATGATTTTTTTACAAAACTCGCATTTCCTCGACATATTCTGGGCAACACACAACATGACAGCTATTCCCAGTTGCTGGAATTGCAGCCTCTTTCTTTACGTTGTTTACCCCTAATCGTACCGGCACTTTCAGTACGCTTTACTCTTCACGTTTCACTCCGGTGTTTGGTGTCCGGTGTTTGGTGTCCGGTGTTTGGTGTCCGGTGTTTGGTGTCCGGTGTTTGGTGTCCGGTGTTTGGTGTCCGGTGTCCGGTGTTTGGTGTCCGGTGTCCGGTGTTCGGTGTCCGGTATCCGATGTCCGGTGTCCGGTGTCCGGTGTCCGGTGTCCGGTGTCCGGTGTCCGGTGTCCGGTGTCCGGTGTCCGGTGTCCGGTGTCCGGTGTCCGGTGTCCGGTGTCCGGTGTCCTATGTCCGGTGTCCTATGTCCGGTGTCCAAACTGCGCCTCGTTGACTATCTGCTCGTAGAAAACTCGGGCTCGTAGTCTAATTGTTAAATAGATAATGAGTAGCCTAGCAGAACCCAGTTGTTATCAAGATAACGGCCGATACTTGGCGTTCTCGATTTCTATGCGTGATTTCTATTCGCTCTCGATTTCTATGCGTGATAGTTAACTCGTGCTGCGCCCTCGTCAACTATCACGCGATAGAAATCTCGACCTCATAATCTAATTGTTAAATAGAAACACGATTTAAAACCAATCAGCACGCGTATCTTCTTTAGACTATTTTCTAATTAAACAATAGAGTGTTTCTGTCGAGGAACTATAAATTTTCCTGGACGACTACTATCCATCCGGGTATTTTCCGCGGACGGGCACTCTCCGCGGATGTACACAATCGCGTCAGGTGATCAATTTAAACCCATAAAAATCGGATAAAATTTAGTGGTGAACTATAATCAACCATAGTGTGATATCTTTTAATGGTATGTTAGGTTTCCACATCTTTGTCGAGTTTTCCCACACTTTCACGAGTGTTTTTATAACTTGATAGAAACACGGAGAACATTTACAGTTTTCAATTGTAATGTGAAACTAGTGATTACAGAAGTTTAAAGACCTTTAAGATTAATAACAGTACTTTCAGACGAAAGAAACATTTGTCGCAACGTTTGCGAACAGTTTTTCATGTGTCTGTCCTGTTATTGATCATGAATTTCGTAATAACATTGTCAAAGCAGTCTGCGGATCCACAGCTACTTTGACAATGTTATGACAAAATTCATGACAGGACAGATGAAAAACTGACGTCAATTTGTCAAACAGATCTACTCCAGATTCTACGCATGTAGAACTATTGCCAGTTTTCAGGTGACGTCATCATTTTCCAGGGATGTTACCTCAAAAACTCATCATTAGCTTCACTGCATTAATGAGCATAGCAAATATTAAAACATTACCTTTAAAGTGGTACTATGATCAAAAAATCATTTCCTTTTTTCCTTCCGATATTGAAAGCGTGTTCGTTTAACATCCAACTGGCAAAATTTTGAGCCTTGAGTTTTATCCGAAGGCTGTTTATTTTGTGTGTAAGTTTTGGATTTGGTGGTCCGCCATTACTCACGTTCAAAACTGACCGATAGGACATCAGAGGGTTGGATCTAGAGAAAATGACGTCATTTACTCACTAGCTTAACATTTCAGCGTGTAAACGCAATTTATTAAATATGCAGAACACGGGTTTAAAAGTCTGAAAACCCGAAACTCCCGTGCTGCATATTAATTCAGCCGCGTACACACGCATTGCATTCTTAAACTAGTGAGTCTGGCGTCATTTTCTCCTCGACCCAGCTCTCTCAGGATTTTAAAGTTAGTAATGGCGGACCAATAAATAAGAAAATTCCAGTTAAAATAAACTAGTGTCTTTTTAAAATCAGAACTTAAAACTTGGGTCAGTTAGTGTTTAGTTAATTAACATAGTTTTGAAATCCAAAGAAAAAAAATAATTGTTTTTTTGGTCGTAGTACCACTTTAAATGGTAAGCAGACACCATTTACTGGTAATAATAAGGTAAGGTTAAGTTAAGTCGGTGGCCTCATGGTTAGTGCGCTGGACTCCGGCCGGAGCGAGCGCTTCGGCTTCGAGCCCTGGCCTGGGGCATTGCGTTGTGTTCTTGGGCAAGACACTTTACTCTCACGGTGCCTCTCTCCACCCAGGTGTATAAATGGGTACCGGCGAATTTAATGCTGGGGGTAACCCTGCGATGGACTGGCATCCCATCCAGGGGGAGTAGAAATATTCCTAGTCGCTTCATGCTACAGAAACCGGGATAAGCTCCGGCCTGATGGGCCACTTGACAATGAAACCACCACGCTTCCCAAACTCGTAATAATAAGTGTGACAGGTAAATTGACTAATGAGTTACATACATGTGTATTAAATATTCATTTATTTGATTTGTACATACACACTTGCCTTGAAGTGTCTGTTTTCTTTTTTAAAAGATGGTTCACCTTATAGTAAGCCCGAGATTCCAAGACTCTTTGTTTTGAATGCCAAGATTTTGAAGCTCAGTTGATAAATTCATCATTTTCAATAGATCTCATTTTGAACATTCTGTGCCCCTCCAATTGTTCATATTATACTTTGAGTATAGATTACATGTAGTTCTTGCATTGTAACCATATTACTCTGTATATGATTCAGTTGTATCTACATAAGGTGGATGATTGACAGATTGCTCTCAATACGTCAAATTCCTCTTGGTTTTCCAACGTAGTCCAGACACTGTTTCGATATGTCAAATAATTAAACACACGAAAGAGTGCAAAAAGTCATCATGCATTAGAAAAGTATTGGGGTCAATTTGGGAATACTGTATATATTTTGGTCAGTGCTGCATGGTTAAATTGTTGATTTAAGCAGTTATTTTTTGTTGCCAGTTACAAAGGCCTTTGCATAGAGAAAAGCAGCAAAACAGAGCGAGTGGACTTTGAACCCCTTGTGGATAAAGGTACTGGTAATAACTTGGTTGTTGAAATCTTTACTAAGTACGTTGCATTCCAAAGACCATTACAATAAGTAGTTTTCCAGGCTGTTTTGCTTGTTTGGTTGTTTTATTATGTGGTTCATGTATACATGTACGTGCATATATTGTAGATATGGTCAGGCCTACTATGGGATGTTTTCAATTTGGTCAAAAATTCCTGAATTTTTGGTTCAGAGGGTTTGCATTTCTAGAACACCCTACTGGAAAATTCCTAGAAAAAGGAAACTTTTAAAGAGGTCGAAGTTACATATGCATTGCATGAATGTCTTTTTCTCTTTAATTGGGACAAACCCAGAAAATATTTAACACTTTCTTCCAAACTGAAATTTTGACTATGTAGTACACTCTGCTCCAGGTCAAGCAGATAAGGACAAGCATTTCACTCCTCCTGAAGACTGAAAATTGTTTTGCATCATTAAAAACAATACAAAGGTATCTGAAAATAAAACCGTCCGAAATTTTCAAGCGTCTGAAATTTTTAGCTTCCGACATATTTACAACTTACAGTACAGAACTTTGAAGTAGCTCCAACGCTCTTAGTTTCCTTTGTGCCGGGCTTTATGGAGGGAACTCTTGCTGATACACTGTTTGACATGCATAATGGCTTGATAGAATTTAGGTTATTTTCTTGTCGCTGTATTGATAAAATCTTGGGGGTGCAGTTAAATCTATCATCTTTTGATGTTCCAGTCTAATGGGTTCTTGGTTTTGTGATAGACTACGGTTTGATTTCCAAGCTTCTGCGTGTTTTGTTGGGGTAAGTTTACTTTAGCTATGTTGCAGCAAAGACGTGTCCGAAATTGCTGTCCCAAATGTGTCCGAAATTTTTCCGAAATGAGAAAAAAGTGTCCAAAAATTAAACGTTAATTTAATTTATGTAATTTGCCCATAAAAAGAATTATGGGTCTGGACCATACAGTTGTATTGGAGTAAAACTTTCAAAAGTATTAAGGACATCAATTTGGTGGCCAAAAAGGTTTGCAAGGGAAAATAAAAATTATATATATGAAATTTTACCAGTGTGTTAGGTTTGCTGTTACACTATATACAACTTCTCTTTTCCACTTTATTTTTGTTATTTTTTATTTTACATGTATCAAAATAGACTGTTTTTCATAAGAAATGAAACACTTCAATCTTTCATGTAAAACAACTACATGTAGCTATTTTAAAATTATAAAGTGGACACTATAATTGACCAAATTCTGCAAATTACGCATTGTGGATTGAAAGGATTAATTCTGTTTCAGAGTATGAACATACAGAACATCAAATGCAGAGGGATGAGATACAGGTAGAGTCTGAGTATATGTTAAAAGTATCAAATGTATAAAAATATCCAGGCATCTTGACCTCACGTTTGGGTCAATGACCCTTCTCTATTATATGGCTTGTGTTTGTAGCCGATATAACGTGCGCTTTGAGTGGCTAACTCTAGGGCATTATTATCCTGTAATGCCCAGTGGCTGAATACAGCATGAATAAACAAAGCACGGGCCGTGTAATAAATGTAATAAACAACTGTATGTGTATTAACCTGAAACGTTCAGTCTTTACGCTATCATGTGGCCAAAGTCTTGTTTGAGATTTGTTTGAGATTTTCCCGTATAGACTTCGCTCTCGGCTATATGGGTTATTGTCCAAGCGTGAGGTCAAGATGGTTGGATATTGTCCAAGTCCTTCTTTGCGTGTTTATGGACTGAGACGGAGTCAAGGTCCATAAACACGCAAAGAAAGAACAAGGCCAATATCCAGCCATCTTGACCGAACAAGCTTGCTCAATAAATAAAGGATATATCATATGGCTTTCGGGGAAATTTTTCTTGCTGGACACGGTAGGTAGTTCTGAGCGGGCAAGATAGCGCCATTTTGTCGCTTGATCGGGTAGCCAAGCGCAGGATTTGGTTAATCTTGCCAGCTCACAGAGCTAACCATAGAATGAAAATATAATTTGTTAATCTTCAAATCTTAAGTGTGGATTATTGAATCGTTTATTTGGCAATATCTGCATAGCATATTGTTTTCTTTTCCATAAAGAAACAGCCCTTTTTTGACAACTATTGTTCTATGCAAAAGTTTAAAATAGAATTCTCTCAGCTTGTTATCCTTGCAAATGGTTTTCATGTCCCCGAAATACCACTCTAAGGGGATATGATCTACTTGTAAATCTCGAGCCCATTTTGTGCTCGCCTTGAGTTGAATTTTGTTCTTGTTCATCAGTAGTTTATAAATTTTGCGTACGACATAACTTCATCATCTGCTTCTAGAAGATCTTGGATGAGATATACACCTTTGTTAAACCAAGTTTTGTAGAAGATATAACATCAATATATCTTTGTTATTAAGCAAAAGAAATTCTTGATGGGAAATGCTGAAGGATTTCTTTGTAGAACCAGGGTAGATCGATCCTCTCGAGAAACTTTTTATCGTAGTTACTCCTCAACACCAAATTTAGTCCTCCAAATTTGTCCAACAGGTAGTTGGGAATGGCCTTACAGGAGTCCTCAAAATTTTCCTCTTCCGATTAAAGTCTAGGGATCCATGCCAACTTCATTTATTTTTCCATGATATCAATACTGGGCGCGCGTAGACACCTTCATGCATAATCAGAGATCATTACTCTACGTTTGATTTTGTCTTTTTCATTTTTCCAAATAAATATAAAAATAGCAGAATTGACAGTCTGGATATAGGCTTCGAAATGTTGAGGCTTGAAATCGTGTGGACCAGCCAAAGTTGAATACAAAGTGGAAAAGAGTATTTCTCGGTGAACTAATGCATCGTTGCCCTGATGTTCAAAATAAAATTAATAAATATCAGGTGGGAAGAGCAAATTTATGCGCTCTCCTATTCTTGCCCACAGCTTGCTTGATTTCAGAACGCAGATCAACAATTTTTCCTCTTCTTGAAAGATAGGCATGACTAGCTAAGTCTAATTAATCAGCAGCCAATTAAACCACATAACAGCAAAAACGTTGTCGGATAAGCGAAAACAGAACTGACCTTGAGAAATTGCGTTTTAAATCAGGGCTTCAACGGGATTCGAACCCGTGACCGTCACGGGTTCGAATCCCGTTGAAGCCCTGATTTTTTTCAGGCTTCTTCTTTCCAGTTGCTTAAATTGGAAAATTCACTGCGATGATCATTCTTCACTTTCAAATTGTGTTTTGTCATCCCTTTAGAGTCCCAGGAACAACTTCAAGTTCGACAACTTCAAGTATTTTTTTAATCTTTTTAATTCACAAGTTATATATTAATGTTGGCGTAATCATTACTCTTAGCGTGGTTACAACAAGTGTTTGTTAACACGTAAATGCCACGCCGTATGATTGTGTCACGGCAGTACTGTTTTCCAATTATCGGGCATTGAAAGAGTTTTTACTTCCTTGGCGGGAAACCGTTTGTTGCGCGCTCACCTCGAGTGACAGTGCAGTTACACATGACCAAAGTTGTCCGGAGTCCGTAGAGCCAACTACATCACGTGTAGATAACACCCCAGATGGACAGAAATAGTAATAATCGTAAGTTGCAAACATTGGATGTCCTGATTTCCTTTTCTTTATTTACACCGACTAATACATGTATTCATTTTGTGATGTGAACTCGGATATAAGACTTACTAATGAGCATGTATATTTTTTGTAGCAAATGTACAACTGTACGACATGAAAGCTGTTATGACAGTGGAAGATCCTATCCTGACGTAATAAGAGAACGAGTACTAGACTTAGCAGCAGGGACAAGCCAACGTCAAATTGCAACAGAGCTTCGAGTTAGCCGGGGTTACGTGCAAAAAGTGCTTGAACAATACAATTACAAAAACATTTCAATACGAAGTCCCTGTACTAGCTTTTTTTCCCAAAAGTTACCAACGAAGTCCTCGAGTTTCTGTCTGTTGAGAGAATTACAAAGTCAAGCATTTATGCCTCAGAGTTACGAGAACCCAAATAACATTAATGTTACTCGTGTACAAAGCTACTGAGTACAAATATCTTCCTCCTTGTTCATAAAATACAAAACGACATGTTTTCAATAATTCGTTGTTGCGTCACTTGCCTTGTTTGACTTTGCAAGGAGTCGTGACCGTTAATCAAATTCACGTATCCTGATTGGCTAACTTGTAATAATGTTGTTGGGTGGCCACGGTAAGGCGCGTCGCACTGTAAATGTCATGCATTTAATTTCAAAGTAAATATTTATCTACTTAAGGTCAGGTCAGGTCGCTCCTGCCACAGGTATCATGCTACCCTGTGCTACCTGCCGCATGCAGAGAAGGAAAACTCTGTCAAAAACCTCCGCTGCCTTGCGGCTAATATCTCTTTAGAGAAAAGGCTTCAGGAGTTAACCTCAAGGAAAAATCTGGAGCTGGGGTCCCATAGGCAGTTCGTCGTTGCAATGAATCTCGTTCTGGCAACTCCTACGATGTCAATGGCCCCGGACCGTATCGGCCCTGCCGTTCCGTCCGGACCAGTCATCGCTGTGGAGAGGGGGCTCCTGCTAACTGGCCAAGAGCTGGTCCTCCATATCCCTCTGCCCTGGCCTGTGTCCTGGAGAGGTCACTCCAGCTTCGCCTCACAGCGTCGAACCAACACGGAAAGCGGCAGTTACCGGTTATAAGCCACAATGCTTGGTTGGCGTAGAGCGTTGCGCCAGGGGTCGCTTTCGTCGGTGGGAGGGATCTTCGGATCTCACTGGGCAGCTACCGCCCGCATAAGCCGGGCAGCCCCCGGTCAATAAGGTGCTGTCCCGCCACGGTCTGTCTTCCTCATTGGGCGCATGGGGATTAGGTAACAACCGACAAACTGACCGCAACATCCGCACCAAGTAAGAGAACAAGAACGAGTAAAAGTAAGAGACCAGCTCTTAAACTGGGAACCTGTAACTTCCACACCATGACTACCGGACTTGATGA
>OZ026600.1:30679379-30696879 GCA_964020085.1 Micromussa lordhowensis
TCACCGGCGGAGTACAATGATGACGTGCTAAGAAATTTATACTTATAATCTAAACCGAGGTTTCGCTGATTTAAAAACGATGGCAGTAATTGGAGAAAGCGAACTTTTTGCAAGCTCTCGATTCTGGCTTTTTCGTCGTAGATGCGTCTTTATGTCTTCAATCAAGAAGTTTCATCTCCCCAGTTCTCTCAATTCCATTAAGCTTTGGTCGCACTGAAACAAGATCCTTAGAACTGAACAAACCAGAAGACTTTTTTATGACTGAAAACTAAGTCATCTTTAGTCTGCCACAGCCCTACCCGTCCCCCCCCCCACAAAAAAAAACAACAACAAACAATCAAACTCAACAAAGTCAACGAGCTCAACAAACGCTTGAAGTAACTTTCAGACTTGTACTGGAAAAACTTGTCTCATTTCGCGCGCGTACAGGTCTATTTATACCGGACAAGTGTGTTCACTGAGTTATCTTCACTTTAACATTACCTTAAATTAGAATATCTATGCTCTGTGAAATGGTAGGAAGATTGTTAAAAATATTAAATTAACCAACACCTGAGAATCTAAATTCTTAAATGGATCATGTAACAACCATTAAAAATGCTTTCCCCCTAAATAAAAGAGGTCATTTTGGACCGAGCACAAACGAGGACAGCAATGGTTGGGAACTTTGATCTTTTAAAATTGAGTCAAACAGAGCTTAATAAAACAACACAAATAACACCAACACCAATAACTATCTGTTTAAAAATAGAGTAGTGGTAGTCAGGAGCTGACATTGTAAGATAATGGTTTGACACTCACTAGTTTTTTGATGTTCATTCAAGAAATTTTCAAGATGTTTTCAAGAAACTTCACGCGGAATTTTTCCTCAGCGCGTGCTATACGTGCTGTTTTTGAATCACGCGTTCTAACGTTATTTTTTCCAACTGATGAAGGCTTAAGCACCAGCCGAAACGTCTTGAATGAACATCAAAAAAACTAGTCAGTGTCAAACCATTATCTTACAACACCAATAACTATCACTAACATGTAATTTTAAACGTTTTCATTTCGCTTGCAGAAGAGAAGCTCGCGCGTTTGTTCCAGTATGAAACCCAAGTTCTGGCTCACGGCTGCCTTCCTGATGTCCCGGATTGGTGTATTTGAAGCTGCTGGCCAATGTCAAACAGCGGAATACTCCATTAGAGGAATGTTCCTCAAAGGCCACACGTTTAAATCAAGTAAAGTTAGATGGCCTGTAGGGTGCTATTTGATGTGCGAAGAAGAAGTCATGTGTCAAAGCTACAATTTCGTCATTGATCAAAATATTTGCGAACTGAACAATCGAACCAAGGAAGCGAGACCTGAAGACTTCATGCCGGATCAGAGAAGGTTCTACATGAAACGAACTAAAAACAGAGGTACACTTCAATTCTTCTTTCTTGTTTCTATCTCTTCTGCAATGCAGCCATTTGGAATGCTAGCCTATGTAGCTGGCGGGATTTTGTCCGCGAGCACTTTTTTTGGCGGCGAATATTAATCTTAACAAGACTCCGAATTTTTCATTATCTAAGATTCTACGGTCATTCCCATAAGAGACTTTGATAAAAAAAAATTAGATCGGAATAATATATCGAAAGTGGATTATTGGACTTCCGCAGGGGAATATGACCTGTTTACTAAACTACAAAGTGGATCTCTTTTCTTCGTGCTATAAACAAGACTCCGAATTTTTCATTATCTAAGATTCTACGGTCATTCCCATAAGAGACTTTGATAAAAAAAATAGATCGGAATGATAAATAATATACAAAACCGACAAACAAACAAGACTAAAAATACAAGTTCAGCAGAAACCATGCTTGAATTTTGATATATCGAAAGTGGTTATATGACTTCCGCAAGGGAATATGACCTATTTACTAAACTACAAAGTGGATCTCTTTTCTTCATGCTATAAACATTTGAATAAAACATATACTACTTCTTCACGATCTTAAAAAAATATCTATTTTTAAAGTGCTTCTGATCCTTCTTTGTCACGCAGTCCCTCTTGGTTCCATTCAAGAGCTTCCTGCTGAATCGTGCAGTGAGATCAAGGCCAGTGAAGGAAATGAGATGGTTAACGGGGATTACTGGATATACTCTGGTGGAAATGGTCAGACAATCCTTGCTCGCTGTGAAGGTGCGGCATGCTAGTTTATTGGTAAAGTAGTTCACCCTTTTGCACCTCAGTAAGGCTTCGGCTGATAAAACTTACCTCGACCTTGATTATTCGATCTGTATATCACAAAAACCTCATTCAATAATTGTTTTTATTATTCAGCTTTCATACACTGTACAAATTGCGATGTTCTGATTGGCTGATTTGTACCACGTGATACTGGGTTGAGACGAAACAACCTCCTTGACGTCATAATCGTGGTGTAATCCCCGTGGTCTAAATTCAACACAGCACTGTCATTAACCGTGCGGCCATGGGCCGAGCGCGGTTCTTGCTCTGCACGGGGTTTATTTTTATTTTTTTTTAGTTTTTGTGTCACTAGACCCAAAGTCCCACTCGGCGAAATCTTAAATCACGCAACTTATCATGTTTATTCGCTAAAAGCTGTCGGAGCATTAATACACGGAAAATGTTACGGATATTGTTTTCTTTAATGTATGTAAAATGTATTTTGTTTTTGTTTTATCGAAGCATCGAAGCTTTCACTTTGGCTACGTGAGTACGATCGTGCTTACTTGCAAGTTTATTTCGCCAGAAGCGACAGTCATTAATTTATTTGCAATTTTACGAGTATTTCGTGTGGGTTTAGGCATTTAAAGTGAATTGCTTGGCTGTTTCATAAAATTATCCCTGGATAGCGGAAACCTCGGATTGTCTGACTTTGCTTGTCCTTTACTTATAGCACAAACAAATTAAAATTTGACTTTTAAGGAAGAAAGCTGTTTATTATAGCGCTCTGTATGATTTACCTGAACGTTTAGGCTTATTTATATACGAGTAGAAAGGAAAGACATCCTCCTCGATTCGATTTTAAGGGAAAGTGTTCATCATTTGCCCTTTGCAATCCTATCTGACACTTGTGATTGTGCTCGAACAAGGCTAACATACTTTGACTTCGAAATCGATGTACTTAATATGATATTTCATCGGAAAGCAAACACTGTTTTGGTAAGTGTTCTTTTACGTATCGGAAAGGCAGACGCTCTGTTTCGGTGAACGTGTTCTGTATATCTGTTAATAATAAGCAAACAAAAATTGTTTTAAAAGTAGGAAATCGTTCAGTCTCTACAAGATTCAAACTCCCGACCTCTCGATTGGGAGGCAGTCGTCTATTCCACTGCGCCACAGCGGCATGAGTTATGACTGTGTGAAACTTATTTATTATAATAATACACATGAAAAAATTACTCGATTCTGGTTGGCTGAGAGCAGTGCAGTTCTAGTGTAACACCAGTGCAAAAAGTGTAACACCGGTGCAAAAAGTGTAACACCAGTGCAAATTACACATCGTAATTCTGGATAATGATTGGCAGAAAGACAATGAGAAATTTTGTAGGCCAATGATATCATGTAAAGCAGTGACAAAAATTTTGTACGGAAATTCGAAAAAAGTTTCTCGAATGCGAAAAAAAATGGCTTCTTCCGGCAATTTTCTGCGCGAAGTTTTTCAGGTTTGTATCATTAATAAGTAATCATACGGTTTTTCTAGTTCAATTTGAAATTACTTTGCACTTGTGAGTTTTTCAAAAAGCTGAAATTGCACGAGCCGCTTCGGCAAATTAACTCCAAATTGAGCTCGAAACCGTATCATTACCTATACTAAACACTGGGTTGTAAAAGAATGTACACTGCTTTGCGATCGTAGTGCTAAGAAAACAGTTAAATTTTAAAAGCGCGGTCATAAGATCTAAAAGATCTTCTTGTTACCCCATCGCTTTGGCTGACTCAAAGTTTGGCGATTTCTTTGTTCAGTGTATTCAATTTGAATAATAAAAATGTTAACGCGCTCATAGACCCCTTGCATAAATGGCGCCTAAATTTGAATAACAATACTTGATACATCCATAGCCTCACATTCATGTGAAAAATCCTTTGTCTGAAAACGTGAGCCCGAGGCTATGGATGTATCAAGTATTGTTATTCAAATTTAGGCGCCATTTATGCAAAGGTCTATTGCTCGTGAATTATCGGGATTTACCTGAAGTCGTTCACTAACAATGAACTCGCAAAGCCTCGTGCGGTATTAAAATTTCTCGTTCATTGTTAGTGAACTAGTGCAGGTAAATTCCGATAATTCATTCGCTGAATGCGTGAACCTGTAAATAATCTATCAACCAAATAATTTTGGGGCCAGCAGTCTTTTTGTTTTGAACGGCACAAGTGTAAAACAAAGCGAGCAAAACAATCAAGAGGTGAGAGCTGATTTGCAGAATTATTAGATTTCTCTCCACTCTTGGGATCTTTGGACAGGAGCGACTACGTTTATAGAAAACGGGTTTACGTCTCATAGTTTCAGCTCGTGCGAAAGCATGAAATAAGAAAAAGAATGGGTCTTTTAATTTACATAACAGGTTAGCAGTTTTACATAACAGTCTCATGGGCTGAAAAACGGCAGATCCGAATGTATGACGCGAAACAAACTCTTGAGGGGGAACTTATCTGTCGCCAATTGTGTAACCCGCCAGTACATTATATTGTTTCTCATTGCCTTGATTTATAGTTTCGTCGTTGCCAAAAGGCGTTTGGTTTAGTACTAGTATTAATTTTTTTTTGGATTTATTTTAGAGAACTGGCAGAAGATAAACACAGACCCTGTTTGCTTTGGAGCACGAAATAACCAGTATGGTGCCTTAAACATCACAAAGAATGGGATTCTCGAGACAATGAAGCTCGTCCACAAGTCGGGTTCAATCAAATGCAACAACAATTTCCCGGCATCCTACTGGGGCTGCACAAATGAATCATTGTATGGCAAAAACAGCTTAATGGTTATCATTACAAATGCAAAGAAAGAAGCCATCCTGCCATCTGCTGAAGAAATGAAAAGCAATTCGTGCAACAAAAACCACTTTTACCGTCTTAGTGGAACTACTCACACATCTCCAGAGCTCGTTTTCCGCGATCTTCCTAAAAAGGTGTCTGTGTCACGCAATCAGGAATTGCAGATATGGTACGGACAGGATTGGATCGATTGTTTTGAAGGCTGGAACAATGGCAAAACATGTGTTGATGCGTACGCGTGGTATGCTTAAAGCACGAGACTCTGACTGATCTAGAACAGTTAGGGTATTGAAATGACGTAGGTTTAATTTGAAAGAAGTCACTGAAAACGTTAACGTAGTCGCGGCTCATGCTTATCTTGTCTGGTATTAAATCTTGTAACTAAGGAAGAGATTCACTGAATAAATAGTTCAGAATAGTAGAAATGTTGAAGAGCGCCAGGCAATTACCAAGGCGATGGAAACTTATATATGTATTTGTGCGCGATGCGTTGGTATTTATGTGCACGAATGGAGGTTACGTAATGCGTTCCGCATTTAGACGTGTTTAACACGCTTATTGTTTGGTTTGTGTTTAAATATGTTCTCCACGTGTTGTGCTCTCACCCTATGTCAGTTCAGTGCCTTTTATCGACCGTCACTTAAGGCTGGTTTTCACTAGCGCATAAGCATAAGCATAAGCCGACATACGCAGACGCAGTAAGATGCCTATAATTAGCGCCTTTTGTTTGAAATTTTCCTAACAAAAGGTGCTAATTATCAACATCTTACTGCGTCTGCGTATGTTGACTTATGCTTATGCTTATGCGCTAGTGAAAACCAGCCTTTAGCTTTTGCTCCGATGAAGGGCTAACGCTCGAAACGTCAGCTTTCGAATCTCTTTACGGTGGCCAATTCGCACTATCAACTCAGTTGATAAAACCAAATTATCTTGTATTATAATAAAGTTTCCATATAACGCGCGCTCTGATTGGCTGAAACAGCGTGCTTTATCAGAGAACAGAGCACGGGTTGATGACAGTAAGCTGGCTTCTTCAAATTTTTGCTTCGGAATTTTGACAAATTTGACCCAGATTAAACATGCCTTGTGGCTCAGACAAATGCAGTGGAAACAGGCTATTTGTCTGCAGTAAATATAGCTGCAGGGAGACCATTGTTATAAACAACAGAAGTGCTAAAACTGTACTAAAATAACAAGTTTTGCTAGATTCCGACAAAACGCGCAACGAAATAAACAACTTCTCATTCTCAACCTAGCGAATGCTTCGATTAAAGACATTACGAAGGCAGAAATTAAACTTAAGAAGTAAAACAACGACAGAAAACACCAACTGAACTGCCTTATTTACGATGAGGAGCTTTATTTTTGTAAAAATGCTCAAACAACACTTACATGCAGCGTAGTAACGCTCGTTTGCTAACTGGCGATCTCCGGTCATCTCGGCGAAGTGAACCTCAACAATTTCGTATCATCGCTCACTCGACGAGTGATCAATTGAAAGCTGGCTCTGATATTCTCCTTTACTCAGAGTAGAACCAGCGGAAGCAGTACTTTGACCCCAGTTCGTGCAATCTTGCTGCAAGCGGCTGCAAGCCGTAAACAACTGTAGCTCCTTCGCAGCTCCTTTCAAATACAACTCAGCATTCGCTAGTTTTGAGCTCCTTGTTTCTTAATTTCGATTTGAAACGGTCAGCACGTTTTTATGAGCCACAATGCGGCCGGATTCCTTTGTAGTAGAAACCTTTAGATCCTTATTTAAGGATTAAACTAAAAAACGAACTTTGAAGGCATCGTTCTTCTCAGCAAAACTTAGCAGAAGTTCAGTTTCTGATTGACAGCTGTCGTCTTGTTAGCCAATCAAATTTATGGAACAGTTCTAACAAGGACTGTGATTGGCTTATTTTGGCGTGCTTTATCAGAGAATAGAGAACGGCTGACGCCACTTTTCCCCGTTTGGAAAAATAAAGTTTGGCTTTAAAATTCAGCCGAATGCGCGGAGAATTTATTGGATTTTTTATCATAAAACAAATAAAGAAGCCTCGACTGTGCTCTGTTCTGTTGTAAAGCACTTAGGAAGCGGTAGAGCACTCAAGAAGTAGGGAAAAACACTCGACTACGTCTCGTGTTTTCCCCTACACTTCTTTCGTGCTCTATCGCTTCCTGCGTGCTTTACAACAGAACAGAGCACAGCTGAGGCTTCTTTATTTGTTAAATATTCCCCACTGACGCAGCACCACAGTTTCTTTAGAAACTTACTCCCCGTTTATCATTAGAACAGCCTGTCGCTTATATGTATGATATATCGGCGAGATAGTCGGCGAAATATCCCAAGAACAAAGCGTGACTTTCGACGATCATCGTTTGAATTACTTCTTCACACAACTGTACACGACATTTTTGTTCCGCTCGGTAATACACTCGGAATTTTACCCGGCTCCCGAGCAAAAAAAAAAAACAGAAAGGAAATTAAACTTCCCGTTTCCGTTTTCTTTCTCCATATTAGGATGACGCAGTAGAGGAAACGTCGAATTAGAAAGGAAAACGAAGAAACAAAAGCTTATATCTATAAGCATCGAAAGAAATTTAAAACTGATCATGGAAGATTTACAATTAGGCGCTCGCACTTCAAAAATAAAGAAAGCTGCTGTCTATACTTAGAAGAAAACTGATATCGAATATGATAATTATGCACAAGACCTTAAGGAGCGCCAAATCACTATGTTAGCCTACGAACTCCAGACTGAAGTAAAACAGCTTAGACTAGAGAAATATCGCACCAGAGTAAATTATGCTTTCTGCCATTCAGTCTTACCTGACTTTACCTGTCCAAAAGCTGGCTTTATTTCAGAGCGCGAATAACAATTCTTCTTCCTCTTAAACAAATAGCTTTATATAGCTAAATCTTATTAATCAGCAGCCAATTAAACCATATAACAACTAAAAAGTTGTTGAACAAGCGATAATACAACTGAGCTTGGGGAAATTGAGTTTTGTCATCTCTTTACCAATACTTTTTGTACGAGATCTTCAAAGTTTTTTCTTTTATTTTGTTAATTCAGATGTTAAATATTAAAGGTGGTTTAATCATCACCCTTAGCGTTGTTACAATAAGTAGTTGTAAAACTATGTGAATGGCGTAAATTTGGGCACGGCAAGATGAAATCCACTTCTTGCAACTTGGTTAATACGTTTACTAGCTAGCAGCAATAAAATGACGACTTTAAAAAGCATGCTTATACGTTTATCTCACTATGTGAGATGAACGAAAAGGCATGATTCTTTCCAAGACTTTCCTCACAAAACACAGCATTCTGTAAATTCTGTTACTCACGAGTTCATAAGTCGTTTTGTCATCCCCAGTGTCCAGGGTCTACGCTAGGAACGCATATTATGACTCGGGCATATCTACGGAAGCCCGAGCAATTATAAATATATAGCGGGAAGAGCAAATTTATGTGCTCTCCCATTCTTGTCGACAGCTGGCTATATTTAAGAATTGAAAGATAGCCATGCATAACTAAATCTCATTAATCAGCAGCCAATGAAACCACATAACAACAAAAACGTTGTCGGATAATCGCTAAGACAACTGAGCTTGGAGAAATCACACTATTACCAATAATGTTTGTATGAGAGCTTCAAGGTTTTTTTTTCTTGTTAATTCAGAAGTTATATATTAAAGGTGGCGTAATCACCACCCATTGCATGGCTACAAGAAGTATTTGTAAAACTATTTTAATAATTGAGTAAATTTGGACACAGGAAGACGAAATTCCCTTCGTGCAACGTAGTTAATACTTTTATTAGCTAGCAGCAATAAAATGCACGGCGAGCTTTAAATTTCGAATCGGATCGTATCCTACCGCCTCTTATATGTAAAAGACAATTAAAAATTTAGCAACAACTTTCCTTACTTGGCATATTTCAATCTTCGACTATAATCTATATCTTGAAAATTCGTTTTCGGATGGTTTCCTTGTTTATCAAGGAAAATGAAAGTTGTATCTGATTTTCGATCAAGTAAAACTCTGTGTCAGGCTGTGGTGCAGTGTACCTAATAAACTAGCAAAGACATCAAAATGAACAGAGTTTCGCTGATTGAAACTGAGTCCTGGCTTTTGAACGTGCGAATAATGACTTGTAAAGACTTGTAAAGGAAAATTAATTGTCTTCCTTCGCGTATATAACTGAGGATGCATATTTTTGCCGGACAGATGTGTTCACTTTTCACTTTAACATTAGCATAAAGCAAGAAGAGCTTTTTGCAATCTAAGAAAGTTTGTTAAATAAACTAACACCAGAGATGGTTTATAAACACCTGTTTAGAAGCTCTTGCTTCAAGAGGTTCAAATCTAAACTCAATTACCCCACTCATATCATTAGGAAGCGAGATGGGACTTGAGTTGTCGCTTAGCAATACGTTTTGCGTTAATTATTTGTTTTATTTCAACACTGCAGGGAAAATAGTCCACCTGCCTTGTTTACGTTAAAGATATTAATACCAAAACTATCTCTATATTTAAATCACAAAGTGGAAATAAAAAAATAATAAAAAAGGTTCGGCGAAGCACTACGAACTGACAGTGTTAGGGCACTGTTTCCATGGTCGACATCGACCGAAGGAGGCCAACTACTAAAAATTTATCTTGATTATTTATTTTAAACTACAGAGGACAGCCAATAAGGATGATGCCTCAACAATGCTAATCAATTTATATAGTAATTTAGGATCACTTACATTATGACCACGGGCTAAAATTAGATTCAAAAAGCTCATCATTGGAAGAGGCCCATGTATGGGGGATGTGTTCTCTCAGATCATATTCTCAAGTTTAGCATCACCTAGTCAATATATCTGTCAGAGTCCAACGCATAGCACCTCGAATATCAGTTCTTTCAAATTTCTGTTCGGGCCTTCGGGGTAAGGTAAGAAATATCTATATCTTGCCACAATTCTACTACCGGTAACCTTTCACAGCTAATTTAAGCTTTATTTTTCAGTTTTCAATTCCATTTTTTGTTAACCGAGGAAGTACAATGATGACGTGCTAAGAAATTTATACTTATAGTCTAAACCGAGGTTTCGCTGGTTTAAAAACGATGGCAGTAATTGGAGAAAGCGAACTTTTTGCAAGGTCTCGATTCTGCCGGATGGGTTTTTCGTCGTAGATGTGTCTTTATGTCTTTAATCGAGAAGTTTCATGTCTCCAATTCTGTCAATTCCATTAAGCTTTGGTCGCACTGAAACAAGATCCTTAGAAGTGAACGTAAAAACTTAAAGGATGAAATCAAAATTGTTTTATAAACGAAATATCGTAATTTAGCCGTTCACTGAGATAAAGTCCGCTTAATAAAAGTTATAACAGGCAAGTAAAACGGGAATTAAAAAAAGCAATGAAGACAGGTGAAGTGTTTCCAATTCTCTTGTAAAAAATAAAAGAGGAGTCATGCATTTAAATGTCATGCATTTAATTTTAAAGTAAATATTTTTCTTGATTATTACTCGGGCCCCGCAGGGGGTCCGAGTCATTTTAAAATGCAACCGTTTTTCTCGCCAAAAGGGGGGTCATAGTTCCAGGCGTTCCATGCGTGGACCGTGGAAACTGGGGACAAGACCTCGCTCTTTGTGAGTATTGCGGAGGCGTTTTTGGCTTATACTTAGATGTCACATACAAAGATGTCGATCATTTTCGGAAGGGGTCAGTCCACGAATTATCGTGCTTGAAAGACAGCCATGTAAGCAAAGTTTACGCTTGAAACGTTCTCGTGAGATAACAACTGAGCCGATCGCGGAATAAGTCCAAACTACGAAAATTCTGACCAAAAAATCTGGAGTCAACGACGGTATGTAGCTACTGCTGTTATTATTTGAACATTACAGTAAAACAAATCATATTGCAATGAAACAAGCTAAATACGAAAACGTTGTTGGACTCGTAGCTTTAATATTAAAACATGCGACTTCTTTCTTTCGTCGATCTCCAAATTTGGAAAAATAAGACCTTCGGTAACTTGAATGAAATATCGTACCTTCAAGTTAGTTGGCTTTCTAGTAAGGTGAAAAAAAAGATATCATTGTATGATTTTGGAGGCAAATTGCCCGGGAAAATTAGAACGACTTCGATTGTGCGGGGAATTGTGCGGGATTAATGACGAACCAATGTTCTTAAAGTTCTAAGCAAAATCTACATTGACGATAGGTTAACCAATTCAATTTATTTCACTAGTAGTTAAAAAATACTTAGCAGTCTTAGCAATCACTAATACTTCGAGGAAACTGTGTTTACTGTTAAATCATGTTGCGTGACATGGGGAGAAGCGTTGCGTGACGACCCTAATAACGGCTGCAGAGGAGACTAGGACTAGACGAGTACGAAACCAAAATAAATAGCAAAACAGGATGTCTCATCTTCCCTTATAAATTAGTTTGTTTTTAAAGATACACCTGCCTTAATTCAATAAAAATATGTAGCTTGAATATTTCTTTATAAACTAGTTAAGGGTCGCAAATTCTCGGAAGTTATCCGCGAAAAAACGCGCAACTTGAAAGTTTATGCGAATTCTGTTCAGTGTAATTTGACGCCTTGTCGTTAGGCTGTTGTTTTATCTTTATCATGGTTTGTTTTGGTTGCCAAAGATGTGCAGCTGCACAATTCCAGCAATTCACTCGGATCGCTGCGACCAGTAAATGAACTTCGTACAATTTTTACTAGCATGTACAATGTAATCGCCATAAGTTGTAAAAAGACCTGGAAAATCCTTTGCAATCAAGTTCTCCATAAATGTGTAGACAGCTGTGCTTGATTCTTGAACCTGAAACTGATTGAAACTCACAACTTGCGACTGGATTAGGAGGGTACCAGACGAAGCCACTAATGGATATACTGATGAATAATACAGTCGTGCTAAAATATCGTGATTCATTTATTTGTTTTTATATTTAGCGTCCAATACGCATATTCGTAGCGAGGCCCGAGTAAACGCTCTTAGAGCGTCTAGTTTAGTTTAAACTACAGAGGAGAGCGAATAAGGATGATGCCTCAACAATGCTAAGCATTTGGTATATTAATTTAAGATCACTTAGTAAATATATAATGACCACGGGCTAAAATTAGATTCAAAAAGGTCTATTGGAAGAGGCCCACGTATGGTGATGTGTTCTCTCAGATCATATTCTCAAGTTTAGCATCACCTAGTCAATATATCTGTCAGAGTCCAACGCATAGCACCTCGAATATCAGTTCTTTCAAATTTCTGTTCGGGCCTTCGGGGTAAGGTAAGAAATATCTATATCTTGCCACAATTCTACTACCGGTAGCTAAGCTTTATTTTTCAGTTTTCAATTCTATTTTTTGTTAACCGAGGAAGTACAATGATGACGTGCTAAGGAATTTATACTTATAACCTAAACCGAGGTTTCGCTGGTTTAAAAACGATGGCAGTAATTGGAGAAAGCGAACTTTTTGCAAGGTCTCGATTCTGCCGGATGGCTTTTTCGTCGTAGATGCGTCTTTATGTCTTCAATCGAAAAGTTTCGGTTAAGATATGATAATGTATGCAGCACTCCGCACGTGCTTATTGGTTGATTACATAATAAGTTCTCTTCCGATATGCTCCGCATTATGGGATAATTATGCATACTTCCTACTTACCTACTGGTCAGCGGTCACGTTTGAAAAAAGTTGTTCAAATGCAAATCAGCAGTGATATAATCCCCAGGAGGCGGCGTGATAACCAGTTCTTCCTTTCGTGCTTACAAGGTCAGCGAGTTCGTTTATATTTATCTATTTTACGTCCCTTGTTTTGTTTTCGCTTTTTCAAGGGGTGTTTCTTGTTCGTTTACTCACATTTTTTCCTTTCGTCGCTTTACTCTTTCTTTTAGCTTCCGTCGCTTATTTGGCGCTCGACAGTTGACAGCAAGGGTTTCGTTTGCCCACGTGGTGATGTCTTCGACAACCGACGCGAACACTATACCTTTGGAACCCAATGTGGTGATTGCGAATGAAGTTCACGACGCGGCTGGGGCCGACGACACAGACCACGTGGAATTTGATTTGAATGAGTTGAAGGATCAGCTCGGATTCGACAGTATTCTTGAAAAGCTTAACGACCTTGCTGCAAAGTTCTGTAGCGAGAAATCTAGGACTGAGTACTCTGGTTTCAGAGGCTCAAAATTCAAAGTCCTCTTTAGAAACCGCTGAAGGGGTTTTTGACCCCTCGGCCGCAGTAGTTTCACGCGAAGTCGCATCGACTAATGAGCCTCACGAGGAGGAGTTTAAGCTCCCTTCGGTATTCGAGGAAACCGAAAGTTTTGGGCCTGAAGTGGCTGAGGTCATTGCTCAACGTGTTAATGACGCATGCCCAAAAAAAAGCCATGGATTCCAAGTTAAAGGATTTGTACGAGAAGTATAAAACTCCTGCTAACTGTAAATACTTGTGTGTGCCTAAAGTCAATTCAGAGTTGTGGCACGATTTGTCTAAGGAGTCTAAATCTAAAGACCTCGGTCTTCAAGAGCTCCAGAAAGGTATCAGTTGTCAAGGCATCACAGCCTATAATACAGTTGTTTGATTCAGCGCTTAAAGCTCGTAAAGACAAGTCTTCAATGGATCCTAATGTTTTGCTATCTTTACTGGCAGACGCTGTTACCTTTCTGGGGCATGCCTCTTTTCTTACATCTCTTAAACGAAGAGAGTTTCTTAAACCAGATATCGCTAGACCTTATCAGTCTGTTTGTAACAAGTCTAACGCCATTACAACTTGTTTGTTTGGGGATGAATTGCCCAAGCATATTAAGGAGATCGGAGAGGTCAATAAGATTTCTAGGAAGGTGTCTGGCCGTCCGACTTCGATCAAGAACATGGTCAATTCTTACAAGAGAGGGTCTGATACACCTAGCTGGAGCTACCCACAGAGGTCTGGTAGAAAGCCCACTTTTTTAGGCTACCGAGGTCGTGGAAGTTACTTTCACGACCGGCATCAAGTAGGAGGACGATCAGCTCCAATAACCAGCACCAAACCACAGAAGGACAAAGTGTAAACAAGGTAAATGTACCTTTGTTACAGGCTGGTGGTTTATCTGGGAATTTACCCAAATGGAGGGAGTTTACTAGTGATCCATGGATCTTACAAACTGTCTCAGGTTATCACCTTGAGTTTGAAACAAGCCCTCATCAAGTAAATCTGCCTAAGTTTCCTAAATTTACTGAAAGGGAAACTGCTTTGATTGAGTCAGAGATTAAAAAGCTAATTTCCAAGGGCGCTGTGACTGAAGTGTCTCCTTGTGATGATGAATTCATTTCTATAGTCTTTTTGGTTCCCAAGAAGACCGGGGATTTTCGGCCAGTTATAAACCTTAAGCCTTTAAATCAATTTGTCGAAACGATTCATTTTAAGATGGATAATATCCACATGGCCTTGAATTGTATTTCCCCTGGGGACTTCATGGTCTCTATTGACCTTAAGGATGCTTATTTCAGTGTACCGTTTTTCCAGCCCCATCGTAAATACTTACGTTTTCTGTGGAATTTCAAGCGTTACGAGTTTACTTGCTTACCTTTTGGGTACAGTCTTGCACCCAGGGTTTTCACTAAGATTTGTAAGCCTATTACTGCTTATTTTAGGTTTCTTGGCTTCAGGGTTATTATTTTCATTGACGATTGCAAGCTCTTATGATGAGTGTTTACAGCAACTTGAGGTCTTAAAACAAACTCTTTGTGAGTTGGGCTTTTCTGTCAATGTTGAGAAATCTCAGCTAGTTCCTGTCAATGAGATCCTTTATTTGGGTTTCATAATAAATTCCATCGCAATGAGATTGCAGTTGCCAGTTGTTAAGTTGGAGAAAATAGTCTCCGCCAGTAAGCCCTTTTAGCTAAGCATCGACCTAGTGTTAGGGATGTTGCTAAAGTAACTGGGCTGTTAGTTTCTTCAATCCCAGCTGTGAATTATCTAGCGATGCATTATCGTTCCTTAGAGTTATGCAAGACCCAGACCTTCTCTGGAAGCCTTGATTATGACAAGACACTTTCCTTAAAGGATCTCTCACAACCATAATACCTTGCGCGCACGTCCGCCATTTTCTGTGCCATCTGATTTCGGATATTTCACAAAGTGAAAAGGAATCCTGCTTCATCCTTTTACGTTCGCTTAACTGAGGTCGTTAACCTCCACAGTCGCTTTTTAAAAGTATCAGTCCTTATATCTGAGTTGTCATTTCTTCATAATTTTTCTGTTTGGAGGTAAATTTATCGGTTAAACTGGAGGTCTTCGATGGCCTTCAATGTTCCTCAGCGCGGACGACCAAAGGCGCAACCGAAGGAACAAAAAGAATTCTCCTTCGAGAATCAACGTTTCGCCTTTGGAACGAAAGGAAAGAACTTTTAAATATCAGGGGGCTAAGTAACAGCCAATTTGCTGAGATTTTGCTCCATCAAAACGTGGAGGAGCTTCGTGCGAGGAGCAGTTCCTTGAAGCATTTTTACATGGACAGCCAGCAGTTTTAGCCGTCTTTTTACGGCTGCACGAATTCTTACATGAACAGGTCTGTGAAAGGACAAAATATTTGCTATTGTAAACGGTGATATTTAAGAAAGGATTTCTGGTCTTATACGTTCACGTGGAAAATGTAGGATTGAGCTTACCACTCGATTCACGTTCGCCAAAGGGACAGCGTGCGAAGTTGATGCGATCGATTCCACGTTTCTTCGGCCGTGTGCTGCCACAGGCGAACCGTATACATTTACGGATGTTGTTGGCTCTACAACATCGACATTCACGCTTGTCTCAGGGTCCATTTCTTCCATTAATTCGCACTCGAAGCGGATCTCTCGATTTTTCTTCACGTGTCACGTCCCGCGACCGGCATCAAAACAATAACAGAGGCGCGCAAGGTATTGTGGTTGGGATAGATCCTTTAAGCTCTCAAGCTCGTTCTGATTTACAATGGGTCATTGAGAATATTACACAGTGCAATGGTAGACTTTTTCAGGTTCCAAAAATTGATATTTACATCCAGAGTGATGCAAGTTTGATTGGTTGGGGAGCCGTGAGTGGTAGTCTGTCTGCATCTGGCAGATGGTCTCAAAGTGAATCCGAACATCATATCAATTACCTGGAACTTCTAGCATCATTTCATGCTCTCCAGTGTTTTGTGTCGAACTTGAGGTCCATTCATGTTAGACTTGCAGTTGACAACTCCACTGCAGTAGCCTATATTAATAATATGGGGGGTGTACGATCCCCCTTATTAGATTCATTGTCCAGAAGTATTTGGGAATGGTGCAAGTTGAGGAATATTTTCATTTCTGCTCAGCACATCCCAGGGAAGGTTAATATTCAGGCCGATACCTTATCCAGGGAAATCTCCTATAATTTGGAGTGGTCCTTAAATGGTGAGGGTTTTCAGGACATTATTTCTCAAACCGTTATTCCTGAGATTGACCTCTTTGCATCTTGGCTTAATGCCAAGGCTGCAAGTTTGTCTCCTGGCACCCACAGCCAGGTGCAGTGGCTATAGACGCCTTATCTTTGAGCTGGGCTAATATGAATTGCTATGCCTTTCATCCTTTAATAGCGAGATTACTCAAAGGAGTTGACGTTCTCAGACCACCTGCTCCAAGGTACTCTTTCACATGGGATGTTTCTAAAGTTACAGACTATTTAAAGACCTTAGCTCCTCTATGTGAGCTAAGTTTAAAGTCGTTAACTCTTAAGACTGTCATACTGTGTGCATTAGCCTCTGCACAGAGAGAGCAGACATTATCTGCCTTAGACCTAAATTTCAAGAAGGAATCTCGAGATTCAATTAGCTTTGTTGTGACTGATCGGTTAAAGACTTCCAGGCCAGGGAAGTCTACTGAGGTTACCTTTTCTTCCTCAGGTTGTGCTTCAATTTGCCCGTTTGCTGCGTTAAAGGAGTATATTTGTCGCTCTGAAACACTTAGGTCTCGAAGTGGACAGTTTGTTTCTAAATTGTTTTTGTCCTTCATTAGGCCATACAATCCAGTGTCCCGTAGGACAATAGCTAGGTGGATCGTGTCAGTGTTACAGTCCGCAGGGATTGACTCTTTGAAGTTTAAAGCACACAGTGTAAGGGGGGCTGCCACATCTCATGCGTATGTCACACTGCACCCCAGTTGCAGATATCCTTAAGATGGCAGATTGGTCTAGTGAGCATTACCCTGGTCCCAGAGGTTTTTCGTGATTTTTTCCCCGCTTGAGATAACGATCGCCGCTTCGCGGCTTAATCATCTCAAGCGGGGAAAAAATCACGAAAAACCTCTGGGACCAGGGTAAGTGAGCATGTTTTTCGCAGACATTATTTGAGGGATGTCCTAGAGTAGGTCTAGGCCTTTGTCTTAATAAATGCCTTATTTTGCTGTATATGGAATTGCTTAGTGTGCTTAGGCCGCGGTTCTTTGAAATCGCATAATTATCCCATAATGCGGAGCATATCGGAAGAGAAATGAAAATTAGACGAGAGGTACTTACCTTGAAGTGTAATTGAAGTTCTCTTAAAA